>VZSC01018402.1:60484-159769 GCA_013398225.1 Steatornis caripensis | reverse complement strand
TGAAAGTCTTAGGGGACAGAAAAGAGGGAAAGCAGATAATCTGAGTGAATGACAAACCTCTGTTCATTTATCAGGAGTCAGAGGAAACATTTTGAGCACGTACACGTTGGACTTTGTGCGTACTTACCAACTATCTTAATGCAGTTATTAAATACAAGGTCATGACGATATTAAATATGAAGTGCTGTGATACCACACCCAGGTGATATCTCCAGCATGTAAAGGTCTGGAAATAAACTGCTGCTTACCAGAGCTTTGAGCAAAGCTGGACACTGATCTCAAGGAGGGGGTGGGGAGCCACAGGACATCTTCTGTGACCCCATAAAGGCCACGCTTGCCTCCCGACACAGTGCCACTTGGAGGGGACATACCGATACTGATGTCTCTAAACCTTTCTGGTAAATCCATGCATTTTGGCATTCTAGGCAGGATAGAAAATGAAGCTCCAGGCTGCTTTTCTCAAACCTGAGTTTTATTACCCTTTGACAAATCGCATTTTGGTAAAACTCTCTGTTCGCAGCCAAACAGGTTGTGCAGTATCATGGCAATGTGCATTTTCCCAGGTTATCTCAGCAAAGGAAATTACGAGGTGCACTTTAAAGCTTGAAAATTATGAGGATGCACATACAAAATCTTTAATTCTGGAAATGCATCGCTGTGGTGCACTGAAGTACAGCCTAATGATCTGCAAGCACAGTTGTTACAGTGTGGTGGTAATGCCTAAAGATTAAGGAATGTAAAATTCCTGTAAAGCTCTCCTTTTGTGTGTGAATTTTAAGATTTTGGAAGCAAGAGTTCTACTTTATGGTCGCAGGCATTTCCAAAAGGACATGTGCTTCCAGTTGTTCAAACAGTCTCCTTTTCCAACTGGAGTATTACAGTTTTATATGGAGAGAGAATGCATATGGAAAGAGCAGGTGTTTAGATCACAATTCTTAACTACATTGCTTTCAAGATAAGGTTCAAAATTTCGTTGTAATTCAGATTGAATCAGAATTAATTTTGTATAGTGTTTTATATGGTTTTGTGACATTTGTATGGATCATTCATTCTGATTTCTCACAAGCAGTCTTATGAGATCCTGTCTTCAGATTAACCAGCTGAAGTCATGCACCTTTCATGGTTTGAAAAACACATGTCACTAAAGATACAAGGACAAGTTCTTAGTCTCTTGATGATTTATACTGCTGCACACCACTGTCTTGGCACACGGAAATCTACAGCACATGAAATATGAAGGTTCTGTCTTCTACATACTGATCATTACTTTAAAACTCTGTAAAATAATCTAGGGAGTATGGGAAGTCATAAATCTACCTTCTTGCTACATGATACAAGTTACTTCTTTGGGGGTTTTTCCTCTAAATGGTCTATCCCTGGAGCAATACTTCTGTAAACAAACAGTTGATGGAGAACTGAGAAACATTTGAGAGAGTTCAAAAAGCTATCATATTTTCTGCAGATTTTCCCTGTTCAGAAGACACAAATCCACTGTTCTGCATCATGTCAGGCTTGCAGCAGGTTTGAAAGGCCATCTGTAGCAAATGTACTGTCTTATACCATACACTTGCCCTTCCAGTGCTCTAAGAGGAGACACTGGCTGCTTTGTGTGAATTTTCCTGAATTCCTAATACTCATGCCCTTTATGATTTTTCCAGATTAAATAAATTATTAAATGGCTAGTGCTCATTGTGACCGTATGACTGGATTTCTCAAGCATTGACAAATGTGTATGTGCTCATCTCAATACACCTCCCTAATCAGGAATCACTGAAGTCACTTGAGAGTACCCCTGTGAAACACCATGTTGTGTTGAGCAAATACTCTGTTTGAAAGCCCATCTTCTCAGTTCATGGTAGAGCCCAGATCCTCAAGTGCACTGATGTGCCCAACTTCACCAAACTGAGGATTGCGGTCTAGCTGTTTATCCTGGCAGGCGTTTCTAGCCATAAGCCAGAGTAGTGGGTGCAGATGGAGAACGAGTTTCTTCTCCACTTTTAGAAATAAGCATTTGAGCTGAGGAGGGAAGCACACTGTTTCTAAGACATTCCTCTGCACAGTTTAAGGATTTATCTCTCTGTTATAGAGAGCCTAATGCATTTCACAGTGTTCTCAGCAAAGCACAGTCGTGGTTCTGGCCTTGTGCACTTTGGGAGCCCATGGCTTCATTTTTTTCAAGCTCAGTGATCTGTCTGTATTTCTACCTGAGGCTTCTGATGTGCTTCTGATAAGCTACAATTACAGGTGAACAGGAAAAACAAGAATTCAAGGGCATTGCTGAAATGCTGGTCTCAGCATCCCTTACTCCTCCCCTTCTATCACTACCTTTGTTTTTCTGTTAAGAACATAACAGAAGCTGAAAAAAACTTTTGTAGACCCATGCCATTCTCTGTCTACTTGTCTGGAGCTCATCAGAGAATCTGACTACCTTTCATGCAAGTTAGACAGTAGTAAGAAGTATTCAGATACTACAGTAATGAGAGGGATGCATGGATGCAGGGATGCATGGATGCATGAAAGTGATTTCTGCATAGAGTTTAGAGTTTTCAATATGAAGCTTTATTTTTTCACTCTCCTTCCATAAATTTAGCCTGAAGAGTGGAACTGGACAGATTTTCCTGAGATAATATATTACAGAAAGGTCATAGATTTCATGGTCATTTTAAGCCAGAAAGGCGCCAGAAAGATGCAATCCTGCCCACCCTCACATTCAATTTCTTCTTACGATTTTCTTTCCCTTCTACTGCACCTGCACCCATTCAGCATGCACTAAACCAGGTCCCATGGGTGGTATGGACTAAAACTAACTTGCAGAAAAAGAAAGGGTGCCAACTCTTCCTCCCCACTCCATTCTCCCAATCTAGTTGTGCATAGAACCATAGTGATTTTGTTAGCACTGAATGAGAGGTAGCAGTGGGCAGTCAAAAGGCAGAGCTATCTGCCTACATATCTACCTATGGCAGACCCAGGGACGGTCCAGGCACAACCCCCACACTGAGGGCACAATTTTCCTGCTCTGCCAGACCTCTACAATTCTTTTTCTTACAAAGACAAAACACTGCTTGGTTTCTTTATGTAGCTGTGTGTATATGCCTATGTGTGGAAGTGGATGTGTGGGTAGGAGACCCAGTATTTCAATAAAAGGTAAACATTTGTGACCCATACCCAGTGAGAAGGTCATTCCAGTATCACAACAGGACTGTTTGATAGATTAACTAGTCATTGCTGGTATATGAGAGCCATTGCCAACTGCTTTGAAAGTAGGTGCTTTCCCCAGGAAAGCTGGGGTCATCATGATACCAAATGGTACAGCCGTGCAGATCTTTAACACAAACATGAGGGCTCTTGCCCTTTTCTGCCACCAGCCCCTCCCTGCTTTGCACACATGTTCCCTGTCATACGATGCAGCATCCTTGTGACTGCACAGCCTTTCTTCTCCCTCACATCCCCGCTCAGGTTTCAGCCAGCTCTGTAATCTCCATCTCCACCAGGTTGCAAAAGGTGAAAAAAATGCAAGTTCAGCTACAATGGTAGTCCCAAACCAGCTCATTTCTAAAATAACATAAAATGAGACCCCTGCAGAGCTCAGTCCATTTTGTCTCATGAATCCCAAAGGAAGAGTCATTAAGGGGACCATCTGTGTTCATTTCATTGTCATCTTTGGTGCCTTTTCACACAAGCCTGGAGTTTAGTTGATTTCTGGTAACTCCAGCCACAGTAGATGTGCAGGAAGTTCCTTCCAGGGGAAAGTACTGCCATCATTGTGAAGGCCTGCCTTACTTGCACTACTCCTCAACGGCTGAAAGCTAAGTATACCTGCATGCAAACAGCAGGGCTGGAAAAGCTCAGATGATGCTGGCTGATTGCTTTCAGCTAAGTTATCCCAAGCAGGGTGTCCAAGAAGCACTTACTCTTGCCTTTCTGAGCCAGCAAAGGAAACCAGAAAGAGGCCGTTTTAACAGCCTGTGTCTCTGCTTGGTGTTTGAAGTAATGAGAGGTCTGAAATGTATTCCTGCTACAGGCAGGAATTAGTAAGAGATCAAGTGTGCTCAAAAATATTCTTTCAGTGACATGAAATTCATGCAACGTTCTTGTCGCTACCCCGCTGGATAGGCTGATACACCATGTGAATAGGCAGGCACCTCAAAAGAGCAGACACCGTTGTTGATATACACACATAAGTGTATGTACATCTATTTAAACTTTGTATTTACTGCAAACAGAGCGCAACAAATCATTTGCACTAAGTGCTTTTCAATTAGTATTAGTCTTATCTTCTGTTCACTGCTTACCCATTATTGCTTTTGCCATATGTTGCCAGATTCTTCAGGTTTTGGACAAATTATATCTAGTCAACACAAATTGTGCTGCTTCCTTGGAGCGGCTTGGACAAGCTACCCTTTTATCCTCTGAACCAAACAAGAAGGAGTCAGACAAATCGCCAGGACTCCAGACAGTAAGGTTGTCAGCAGAAGGAGACACTTCTTCAATGGGGAGGGCAGAGAGCAGAAGTAAACTGATGCTCAGCTGAAGCCATCTTCCTATTCAACTCCCCACTTACTTGCTTTCTCAAATCCAGAATCATACAGGGAAGATATCCTCTTCCTTGAGACATGAGGAACCAGCCAAATAGTTGCTTTCATTCCTCGTTGCCAGGTGGGCTGGAGGAAAACTGAAGTATAAGAAGCTGACTATTGTAAGAAGAAAGAGAAAATGCAACCTATTCATTTCAAAAAATCAAACAATGACTAGTGAAGAAAAAATTTCTATTGTTTCCTCATGTCTGTTTTCAAGTGCAGTTTCACTGACGGACTTAGTTACGGCACAAGCCACTCCCTGTACCCTTAAAGAACATTTAGGTCATCACCTCATCTGAAGTGCAAGAGCTTCTTGAAGCAGTTTCCACAGCAATCTCATTCTCCAATCACCATGTCAGCCACATTTCCAGAACTCAAGAGGCTGTAGAAACTGCCCGCATGTACAGTTGGATCCTGCATGATTAATCCATGCTACCGATGACCTAAGTCAGCTTGCAATCTGTGCAGAATCTCACCTGGCAAAGAACAGAAAGAAAAATTGACAGTGTCTATGGTAAGAGAAATAATCCCCAAGTGTTGCTCTACCGTTATCAGTCCTAGCCATGGACTTTTCCACTTCGCTTTACTTCCCTGCAGCCAGCTCTGCAGCTTGCCCCACGTGCAGCCCCACAGACTTCCACCAAGCCTTATAACACCTCTCTCCCAAACCCAAGGTGTGGTCCACAGTCCACCTCTGATGAGTCCATCACCTTTTACACAGCCCTACAATCCACTTTGTCCCAGTCCCATGAACAACTCTCCCACCCTTGGAACTCGTCCTCAGCATATTTTCCCTACAATGCACGCACAACTCTCTACAAAGCTCTGCACTATATCTCCCCAAGCCCTACCTCCCTCACAGTCCACTTGCCAGTCATGTCACTGCCAGATCAACAGCTGGGTGCCAGGATCCTGGGAGCTGGGTATTGCTGGCACTTTTTTGAAGTCCATGATTCCTAGGTGCTTGGTTTTTGTGTTGCTAATTAAATGAGCCTCCAGCAAGTGCTCTGGGACTGCTTGAACAAAGCATTTAAGGGCATGCCTCAGTTCAGGAGCAGAAGCAATATCATTAAAGGCAACAGAACTATAGACGCACTCATAAACAAATATTTGTGCCACCCGTTTTGCCAAACTGGGGCTGATTTCATTCGAAAATCAGCCTTGCAGATGAAGTCCTTAGTGTCTGAACCTTTCTCCTGCTGTTTTTAATAGAAAATGTCCTCATTTAGAAACAGGTCTTTCCCATGCATACCACAGGGGAAAGTCATTATATGTGATAGAAGTCATGACTTCTAAGAGGAGATACAAGGTATTTATCTGATTCCCTGCCTTCTTTCTAGACTTATGTTTAGATCATTGCTGGTTTAATTAACTCTTAAATTGTAATTATCCTGTGGACTATATATCTGAATAAATGATCTGATGAACAAAACCTAGCTTTTAGGTCAGCATAGCAGAACTGTTTTTAACGTAAGAGGGAGAAATTGCTCAATTTAGGTACACGTTCTCAAATCCCCCCAGTCTGCTTGGACCACCTGATTTCATTAAAAGCCAGAGCATCTCCCAGTGAAGCAAGTCACATGCTCAGGGTGAAGTGAGATGCATGGCTCTGTTGATCCTTCCTGCAGTACATATACAGTCACACTCAGTACCTGCCATCGTGCTCCTAACAACCGTCAGGTCTCACATGCTGAATATGAGACTGGGAAAGTAGGTGTTTGTTGCTTCACCTTTTCTCCCCTTTCCCTTCCCTTCCCTTCTCCCAAAAGCCCCGTATGACAAACACCTGCCAAGCAGCGCCCTGCTGCTGCAATCCCACCCACCGGGTGCAGCTGGTCAGTTGGTCACAGATCAGGCTGACCAGCTGCCTACAATGTAGGAAGCTGGGATGTGTAGGAGAGGCCTTGGCAGCTGGGAATTTGCCATCTGAGGGACCATGTGTCCTTGGGACCTTGCAGGAGGTGGTACCTGCTAGCCACTGCCTTTGCCTGGTGTGATACGGCTTTGTCATCCTGGGGGGATCTATGGGGCCAGATACTTTCCTCTTCAGGGTGCTCCAGGATGGAGCAGTCTTGGGCTTCTTAGGGCAGTGATATTGTCCTGATTCCCTTTTTGTACTAGTGTCAGCCCACCGGCCATGAGAGCATAAAACCAACAGACGCAAGCTGCATCAAAGCTATTGTCTTCTCCTGTGCCACATACATTTATCCTGTCCATATTCATTCCTATGCAGAATGAACCGAGTAGAAACAAATGAACCCCACGTAGTAAACATGTCTAAGAATTTAGCAACCCAGCTTTTGCTTCCAGTGAGATTAAGTGGTAGTAAAATTGTAAACATTTTGGCATACCTGCCTTAAGATCCTACAGGAAGAGCTGAAAACAAAGTTTTAAAAAAACTTTAAATAGAAGAGGAAGTATTTTTAAGAGTGTGCTTTCTCAAACAGTTTTCTAAAGCCATCTGAGGAAGAATAGCCTACATTCAGCTGAGATGTGAGTGGCAGTGGCAGATACCCTGTTGAGGTGGCTGAGGTGAGGGGCATGAGGCTATGTTTGGTGCTGTAACACTCACTAGGAAAGCTACAGAAGTGCAAGTGGATTTACAGTAGAAAACTGGTGTGAATTCCTTCAACCTTGGCATGCAGGAGTGTGCAAACCAGGACAGCTTCTGCATTCACAGGCAGGGAGGTCAAGGAAAAAGTTTGGCAGGACAGAAAACCAGCCTGCTACATGCACTTCAGTCTTCTGTTTGCCTTGCACAGCATCTCCGATGGCAGCTTCATGCGTTAACCATACATGGAGGCATGGCGCTATGTAGTGTAGGGGCTGGCTGAGGGCTGCGGCCGTCATGCCTGTCCAGAGCAGCCATGCCTGTGTATGTGACCTACACACAGGACAGCATTTCCTGATATGATGCTGACAGCTAGGCAATCTTTTACATGCCACTTGTTTCCAGGAGTGTTGCCCTTGGTCAAGTCTTGATGAGTACACCAGGAGCTGGGGCTGCTCAGCACTAATGCAAATCCATGCACTTTCGTATGAATGTAAATGCCTGTCTCAGATGTGGCTGCTGGTTCCATAAGTCATTTTGCTGGGGAGATTCAATCAGCCTAATAGAAGATGAAAATTAGGGTTGGGATCCCTCTTACAGCTTTGCGTGCTGGTGCTGCTCACCTCTGCATCCAAGAGAGTCCTTCAAGACTCACCTTGACTGTAAGGGAGAGAAATGGCTTCTCCCAGGACGTGACTCCCCTCATCCCCGAGCAGATGTCTACAGTGGGGTGAGGAGGTGCCAGCAGCTGCTCAGTTGTCTCTGTCCGGTACCTGCAGAGGGCCTGGCAGAGCGGCAGGGGCACACAAGCTCGGCCCCTTGGCTAATGCTCCCTGTTATCTTCTGCTGGATCATAGCAGCAGCTCTGTTATCTGATTGCAGAGACTGGGCTGTTAAGATGATGACCAGTTCTCGAGCAGGCTAACTGGGGCCATACCCACCTGCCTCCCCTCTCCACCCCCACCACCCACCACTACAGATCCCAGTGTCCCTCCTGTCCCTGCCACACAGATGCTGAGGGAACCAGGCGTCCATTGCCAGGGCAGCTTGCGCTCACGCTGTGCCACGCAGGCCTAGGCAGCCATAGCGTGGGCCACGGCACAGGCTGTAGCTGTGCAGGATGCAGGTGGTTGGGGCAGGCTGAGGCAGGAGCAGGGCCCTCAGGCAGAGGTGCAGGGCCAGCTTGGGGGGGAGGCCCTGCCTGCTGGGGCAGCTGGGAGAGGGGTTGGAAAAGCAGCTGAGGGGGTTTGGAAACACCACAGGGAGCAGGCCAGTCCCACTGCTGGGCTTCCCCGCAGCATGGCCTCGCTGCCCGCCCGCAGCACCTCCCTGGCCCTCTGAAGCCCTGTGGAGGAGAAGGCAGCCCTGACGGGCCATGAGCCACTGCTCACTCCCCTCACCCAAACACTTCTTTTCAATAGCTGAACTAGTTCAATTCTACCTAAAATCACTGTGACTGGAGGCAGGGATAAACTGACAGGCAAGCGATCAAGTGATGAAGACCAGAAAACAAAGCCAGGTCCACGGCACTCTGGGACAAGCCACCGGCAGCCCAACAGGGAGCTCTTTGTGTTCTGCTGTGCAGTACCATCGGCAACCCCACTGGGCCACGGCCACACAGCCGCGTGCCATGCTCCCGGAAAAACAAACCCCTGCCTGGGGGTCGCATCTTCGGGTTTTATTAGAGTGTGTTGGTCTTTCTGTGGGTCGTTCCCTTCCTCCTCCCACTTCTTCGTGTCCATCCCTCCTCACCGCACCGCACCCAGGCAGCACAGCAGTCTGGGTAGCCACACTGCCAGACATGGCAGCTACTAATTTACCTTGCAGGCTGCCTGCAACTGCTCAGCAGCATGGCTCCTCACTTTTGATAAGTTCCAGCTTTTCAGCATTTCAACATTATTAGCTGAGCCTACCAGAGCGGCTCGTGATCAGTAAAAGGGGTAGCTTTTATTGCAGTCGTCTGTCCTTATTCATAAAAACACCGCCTTTTCATCTTCTTGCTGCACTGCTAGTCAAGTTGCTGGTCAGGGAGCAAACAAAATGCCTACTTAGACGTCAGGGAAGGTGACATGGCTGTCAAACATGCAGGCAATTCAACATCACAGGGAGCCGCAGGCTGGCTGCAAAGACAGAAGGAAGTGCGCATGCATTGTGCCAAAAGTAATATTCCAGCAGTTCGGAATGAAATGTTAAATTGATTGAAATTAAATTGAATTAATCACTGTGGAGCTGCTATACTGCCACATACACGCACCTTTCTTCACACCTGGTCCCAGTCCTCATCTATTGCTGCGGCACTGAGAGTCTCCACTGGAGTCAGGGATTTCCCAGACAGGAACACGGCATCGTGAAGCATCTGTGCAGAGTCTGATCCATCTGCTACGTTTGCGTACTTGCTTTACTGTGAGTCAGACCTAAGCAGTTAATCCGATGTGCCAGCATATATATGACTCCTGTGTGCGCACAGATTGTCTGCGCTGCATGTGTGCGCTTGCAGTGATATAATCATCTGTATGAAAACATACAGGCGTTCTTGACCAATATTCAGATATGTAGATTACAAGCACATAGCTCAGGAAAAGGACTCAGAGAGGAGAATATGAGAAAACATATAAACATAAACTCAGTTTAAGGCTCCTTTTCCCTGCCTTAAGAGTGTAGAAAGCCATTAGTGTAAATGCAAATAGGACCTGCGCAAATTTCCTCAGCAGAAGTCTAATAGCACATTGCAATCAGACACACAGCTACTCCTGAGCAAACGCTTCATGCCTTAGCTGACATGTGGCACTGAGCTAATGTAATGTAAGTTATGCAATTACCTACCAAATGGTTATCACTGAACCGATAGCTTGTACAGTAGTAGCTTTCATGGCTAATAACTGAAAATAGAATCAGACCTCACATGAGCTATGTAACTGTGCACTGTTTAAAATTAATTTCTATTACATGGTAGGATGGGTTATATTTACACCACAGAAGCAGACAGCAAACATAGTTTTTGTGAAAATAAAATTGCTATAATTATTTTGATTGTTTCCTAGAAAATCAGATTTTTAATTTTTGTAAGATGTTAAGAGTTTTTGAAATACATAAGGGCACAGAAAAATTACATGAAAAGAACAAATGTGCCTTTTTTAATGAATGTGCATTGGCAATCTTGAAAGAATAAGCTCAGTAACAAGATCCTCACCCCAGAATGTTGGACGCAAAAGGTAATTATCACTTTGCAACCTCTTAAATATGCCTGCAATACTCAAGACAGTCAGTATATAGCAGTCTCTATGAATGATAGCACATTGCAAATGTTCCTCTCCCATGCCTCTCCACATGCTGATCAAGCGATGCTTGCTGTCCTGGAACTATATTTCATCCACATGTTCCCTACATCCTCACCCACTCTTCCCAAGGACAACAGCAGAGAGCTCTGCATGGGTATATTAACAGTGAGAAAGTGATGACTGGTTACATGAGTCTGGACTTGCTCAGGCTCACAGCTGGCCAAACAAACCTCCCTGCGTGCTGTAGCCCGCTCTTCTATTGATGAATCACGAGCAGCAATTGAAGCATTTAAAAGCAATAAACTAGTTTCTACTAGCCTGAGATTCAACCTGCTGTTTTAAGGGGGACATGTTTGAGTGGGTGAAGTAGCTTGAGCCCTTCTACTTTCATTAGGTCTGGCTGGTATCGGGTGGTTTGTTCATGGCTGCAGGGCTGCCAAGCTTTCCCATCTCTGTTGCTACTGCACCTTGCATATATTTTCCTCTTCAGTAGTCACAGAACTAGCTGGGTGATTTGAACCAAATTTGACAACCTTCAAATATATTGTTCCTGCAAAGTTCCTGCAAGGATCACGAGAACAGGCAGCTATTAGAGGGATTTATAAATGAGACTCAGACCTTCAGAAACCATAGATATTATCTGCAGAAAGAAAGTCAGATAAAAGCAATGAGTACGAAACATGAAGTCAGGTTTCTTACAGGGCTGTGTCTCTTGGCTGACTTAGCAGACCAATATCAAGATTTTCTGTCCCCTCTCCAGATTCCCCTGCACTTTTTCACCTTCCAACTCCGCTCCAGAATAATGTTCTGACAGTAAAAACATTTGAGGGTTTTATTCTTCTCTCAGATTTGATTCAAATCAAGAAGTTTGAAAGCTAAGGGGAAACATAGCTGTGTTCACAGCTAACTCGCTTAGGTGTGTTTCCATTTTTAAAAAGGCTGAAAATGTGAATGAAAGTTTACCAATAATTCTTGTTTTACATAGAAGACTTTTTTTTTCTGCTGCTCACAGAATAACTTCATTTGTGACAAAAGGTTTAGTAAAAGCCCAGGTATTTCTCATGAGCAGTTTACAGAAGTGATCTGATTGATAATGAAAATAGTTTTAGGTTTCTCCTTCTGGTGTAGCCTTTCTCTGTTTCTCTCTTATCTGGCTGGAAATTTTAGAAATACGCAGAAGAGTTACCATGCACAAGCTCATAGGTATTTGCTAGTCCTGCAGTATGTTCCTCATACGGTGCAGGGGAGCACTGCGTGCCACAGAGTGGATAAAACAGGAGGGAAGCCAACCTGATGGGGCACTCTGACAACCTGGCTAAACTCCTGTACTCCCCTTCTCCTTGCAGGTGGCTATCTGAGTACTTTCACTCGGTATTCCCAGGCCTTAATTTACATTAGAAATGTCAGTGCTCTTCCTTCAAATGCAGTGCTCTTCCTTCAAATGCAGTGAAGAGACATTACACTTTTCTTCAAAACTGTGACCGATGTTGGTGTTTACCTGCTTGTATGTAACTAGAGTGCCCAAGGGAGTGCCAGAAACAAGGATTTCTTCCTCTGAAAATGCGGAGTTTAAATTCCCCCAGGCAGAGAAAGGACAATCAAAACTACATCAACTGACCATAACTTGGCCGGGCATTTTCACCCTTCACCAGGTACATAAAGACCTTCTTCTCCAGCTATGTTTTAAAAGCAACTGCTGTTGTGTTTTGAATGCAGTGTGCTCAGTTTGGGACCTTCTTAGAATGCCTGCTAGATTAAGTTATTAAGGGGAGATGAGCAGGAAGGGTTCCATTTTATCGATCCTGGTGGGGAACCAGAAAGGAGACAGGCTTCAAGCTGTTCATTGCTGCCAGCTGGAGGACTTGCATGAGGAGTTTGGGCATTGGCAGGATGGGGCAGTGGCTGAGAAGGACTTTCTTGGACTTTGTTTTAAATGTTTAACTAGAGTAGTGATGTCCTCTTACAGGTCTGAGAGAATCGTTTGAATTCCTGCATGTCCCAAAGACAACAGTTATACTAAGTGTTCCAGCTCTTGGGAGAAAAAGCTATGCACCAGGTGCAAAGAATAGAGAACTAAGTATTTGCAGCCTGAAGGCCCCTGGGACAATGAGGAATTCCAGGCTGCAAACTGCACCCCTTGCTGAAGATAAAGGAAAAAACTCTCAAGATCCCTGCCTGACTATCTTTCAGAGTAAAATGCTTTTCCAACCCTAAATCTGGCCATCTGCATGACCCTGCGCATCAGAAGAAGAAACACAAAGCAGAAAGCTAAGACTACGTACTGCTTTCCTTTGGTGGTCTAACCCCACTGCTGTCGTGTTTGCAACTGGTGGCCAACGTTTGATACATCCCAAAGTGGCAGGTGTGTAGGGAAGTAATCAAAATATATCTCGGAGGCAGAGAGAAGGAATTCTTTCATAGCCTGAAGGAAATCATGTGAGGTCCTTGCCACTGATTGCAGGCTGTGATTTGGAGTTTCTCCCACCAAAGGACGTTTATCAGTGATCGGATCTTGTCATGCCTTTGTCAGTAAAAGTTTAAAAGCTCTCTACTCTCAGATACCCACCCCATGTGCTAACACTTGTACAAAACACCCAAATCACCTCAGGCTTCTTTTTTTTTCAGTAAACTGAATAAATTATGGTCCTTACATCTCCCCTCCTACAATCTGCTTGGCAGCCCACAAGTCAGCTGTGTGGCTCCCCTTTGAAACCTCTGTAGTATTACCTCAGCCTCCCTTAACCAGCATGGACCAGAAATGCAAGCCAGCTTCTAGCAGTGGCTAACTAACGCCGTACGCTCACATCTCTAATGCTGCTTTCTAAATAACTATTAAACACTTTCGACACAGCACTCAAAGCACTTACGAAAGGTAGCAGTAATAGTGTTCCTAAAGGTAAGCCTCCACTGCACTCGCAGTTACTCACCGGGCATTCAGGAGGTGCTGGGGTTCAAACACTGGGTTTGGCACAGGCTTCTTGGGCAATCTTAAGAAATTGATTTGACCTTTCTGTGTTGCCATCACTCTTACCTCAGCCCCGTTTCTGTAGGGCATGTACAATACTTGCACAGCTCTGTTTCCACCCAGTTTATCTCCAGGCATATCTGCACCGACTGTAGCTCTGCCCGCACTCTGAGTCAGACGAGTGAAAGCCTTCTCCAGGCTGGCAGTTTTTAGACATGTTACTGAAGGCTGTGCCCATGCTAATGTTTCCTGCTTCCCACAGAGAAAAAAGGGCATGCTGTGAGTTGAATTTACTGTTGTGGGGCTCCTCAAGGGTAAAAATCACTAGTGCTTTCCAGCACACTGGGAGACACAAAGCCGTGGTGCTGAAGCAGTCTCAGGCCTCACATTGCTCTTTTCCCGTGCCTAATGCCCCCCTGTTTGGGCTCAGCCCGCTTTCCTCCCTCAGCGCCTCCCCAGCCCTCCTGGACGCCTCACGAAGGCTGCGTTAGGGTGCACAGATTGAGATCTCAAAACCAAACGGGCTGGCAGAGGCAGTCCCTCCCCTGTCACTAACCCCACGCTAGGGGAGAAGGCATTTCATTTCCCCAGGAGCTGGGAACATGCTGTGCCCATGTAGCCTCAGGGGAATGCAGTCGTGACACAGCAGCACAGTCCTTTCTGATGACATGGAGATTCCTGGGGCGGCACAGACGCTGGGTCAGGTATCCATTGCATGCCTGGCGGCCCCAAGACCTCTCCTGAGAGTCACGGCTACCGCCACTGGCAAAACACCAGACCTCTCATATGCTGTCGCTCACCCTGCAGTTGCAAGCTTTTACCCTGCAATGAGTTTAGGATAAAGTACTGTACGTAGTCTATAAAATTACAATTAATTACATGATCCACTGGCAGTGTTGTGGATTTATTACAGCTGGGTAATAGAATTAGATCCGTAGGTGGAAAGTGCTAAAAGAAATCAGCCTTATTCCTAAACTTTTTGTCCTTGCAAATGGTAAATCGTAACAGTGTGAACTACAAGCCTCCTTCTCCCCCCAACACCACAGGTGGTACAACAATCCTAAAGTCTTTGACTCTACCAATATTAAAATGATAGCTAGCTAAGCTTCCTGACACACCTGCCTTAAAATAGCCATAGGAGATTCATGATAATCTTTCAATGTGCAGGTATATCCAGGCACTTTTACTGCACAGAAGCAGGAATCATGGAATGCTTCCTACAACTTGCTGTGGCTTCCTTGCACTCTGCCTGTGCGGGCTTCTGAGCCTCTGATAGCATTACAGCAGGGTTATGTCCCTGCAGCAGAGGGGATGACAGTTAAAGTGGTAAACTGGCAAAGGAACATGTAAACTAGTAAAATTCAAGGGAGAAGATTTTGTTATTGTTCCTGAAGCATGGCCTAAACTAATTTATTCCTCCATTTATCAATTTAGTCATTTATTTGTAAGGTTTAAGCCTGGGATTTTCTTGTTTCATTCCTCTGAGCAGTCAGCAACCAAACAGTCTCTGTGATGCTTGTTGTTGTAAATATATGTCTAGACATAATTTATATTAATTCACCATAACGATGCTGTCAGTTTGAATATATTACAATGCAAGTGCATAATGTGCAGTTGAAATGCAAACTCCAAACAGGCTTTGCTCAGACCTGCCTGGTGTGTCCTAATATACTGTAATTATTCTAGTAGGAAAAGAAATAGGGAGCATGTTCTGCCCTTAGTTAGAAGGGGAAGCCTTTACAGAGATGTGTGGAGTTTAATGAACTCAGACCACATACATTCCGGGGCTGATCCTACAGTGTCGCATGGCTTCTCCTTTAACAGCCACCGATCCTCTTTGATTCTTCTTTTCAAAAGGACTATTGAGAAAAAGCGGTGAACATCTTTTTGGTACTCATCTCCAATAGGTACTCAGGAAATCATTAAGCAGTAGCCAGTGCCATCATCTTGCGCAAGTGTGACAGTCTGAGACAGCTGGGCTTCCTATCCCAGTCATCAACATTTTTTCACCACTGTCTGCTTGGCTTGAAAACAGCATGCAGGGAGAGATTCCTTTAGAAGGTAGCCTGTCACAGTATGCTTAAACATAACTGAACATTTCTGAGGTCCTTTTCCATGGCACTTACAGAAAAGTCTCTCTGTAGGGTCTAACCCTTTTTACTGAACCGGTTTGAACGTGTGCCTCTGAATTTCTTGCTCCTTCTGCTATTATTTAACAAAAATAAGATCACATAAGGGCAGTGAGTTACTTTGCATCAACTTGAATGAGAGCCAGGCAGGCCAGGTGGTGTGTCTGAGAAAATTTTAATCTGTAAAGTATTTTAGGGTATATTTTAATGATTTTTGAAGCTTCTATGAGAAATGTGAGGAAGGATTATATCTTATTATGGATGGGCAATCCCCACCTAAGGACAATTTCATTGCCATAGAACCAGAGACTGTATTCAACCCACCACGTGTGCAAGACACGTTTATGACTGAGCAGAAGGGACAATTAAAGCCCTTTGTAGTAAGAGAGAATAGGAGATTCTAGATGTTGCTGCCCCGGGCAATTGGCCACATGGCAAACTAGGTCCACAGCCAAGGCAAGTGACCCGAGAGGTCTCCTTGCGCCTCCTGAAAGCTGTGGCACCAGAGACTGTGAATAAAAGAAAACAGATGGTAAGAAAAGCATTGTCACCTTCACCAAGGGTGGAAAGTCAGAGCTCCTTACGGCAAGAAGTCCCTGGAAAAGCAGTCCTGGAAACGGAGGGCAGGGAAAGTGCTGGCTGCTCTTTGTTCCTACTGTACTTAAGGGGATAAGCTCCATACACATTCTCTGACAATGACTGGAATAGCAAGGAAGGGAAATATCTGATTTATATAGCCGTTTTATACCCATAGCTAAAATAATTCTGCCTGAATGTTAGCTAGTTTATCAGGCTAATCAGCTGATATGTGTGGGCAGACATGTCTATATGTATGTGTGTATGTATATCTACACTGACTCTTCTCCATAGTATAATTTGATTCTCTGGGCTCCCCCAGGAGATGTTCAGTTCCCTCTACTGCCATCTTGTTTAGTGGAAGATGTGGCTGCTTGGCATCTCCCAGGACAATGTCCATCCCAACTTAACTCTTAGGAACTGATAATTTGAAAGTGTGATAAAAGCAGTGACGAAGTGGAGCTCCCAGCCTCCGCTTGTACACAGTACATGTCCTGTCCTAGAGTAGTTTTAGTATCAGCTTTAGAGAAGTTTTAGTATCAGCTACCCACTTGGGAGGTGGACAAATTTTACAGTTTCAGAGCAAGTGAATCTGAGGCACATAAAAATTTAAATGACAAGCTCCAGGCCACACAGGATCTCTGTGTTCAATATAGACAGAGAATCTACGACTTACGAATCTGGTCTTACGCTTTGACCAAAGTCCTTCGATGCCCTTTTAACGTCCTCCTCGAAAGCATGCGGTTCAAAAGATGTGCAAGTTAAAGAATGAACAAGTCTAACCTCCTCTAAGAGGGCTTCTTACAAATTATCTCTCCTGGAAAAGGCAAAGAAATCGGTTCCAAAATCATTCTGATGGCATGAAGTCACTACTGGCTTTGCAGGTATGAATCTAAATAAGCAATGCATGCCAACCCTGCAGTACTGCAAACAAATTTCTCACATGCCAGCCTACATAAAACCCTGCAGGTAAAAGAGTTACTTTATCCAGAACATTATGTAAACCATTAATCTAACCTATCCTTGCATGAAGGGTTAGTCTTACAAATGCTCTTCCCCTCTCCTTTCCAACAATGAACAAGTCACCCTGTTAACTAGTTGCTTTCAGGTACTTGAAAGACATAGTCCCCTTCCACATTTTGGTGAAAATTCTCAAAAATACTTCCTAGTTTTTGCACATTTGTCTTCAACTTTTCCCTCCAAGTACTGCAGTAATTGTGGAACCATACTATAACAGGAGCATGTTAGAAATTCTACAGGAAATCAAAGAGCTGTATTATTATGCATTATATTATACACAAGGTACATATACATATACATAAGGTACAGGCTTGGTCTAATCAGATTACCTCAGAGCCACTTGGTTATATGTTCTTCGCTCTGGTTTTTGAGACATAGAGCACTATCACAGTCTAAATCCTTTGGCTGTCACGGTCTAAATCCTATAGAATACTTTTGAGCAGTGTAAATCCTGTAGATCACTTCTGAGCAATTATTTCAAGTAAATACATTTTAGCACGAAATGACATAAAAGCCTCCTTTGGTTCAAACTGAAAAACACGGAATTTATTGGGGTTGCTTACTAACAGGAGGGGCTGCAGGGATCCATGGGATCCAGGGAGTGAGCTGTAATCGACTAATGTATTTTGTAAACATGCAGCCCTCTCTTATCAAATTCAAGTTTGTAGAGAAAGAAGAGAGATATAAAAAACTGCATCAAAATTAATGCATTAAAATAATTTGTAGGTTTTTTAGTCATCTATTCTTTTCAAGTTCTCAAACACCTGGCAAGCAGTACCAGAAGTAAAATTTTCACACAATTTTTTTTCTAGACATTTCCTTCACTAGGCTGATTTTACATTCGAATGAAGTGAAGCTTATAAACTCTGGTCCTTCTTACAGCTATGCAATTACCGAACATAAAGCTCAAAGATATTTACAAGAACAACAGGCTCTTTCTACCACTCTCTCCTCTCACAAGACACTTGACAGAATAATTACCAAGCATGACAATGCATCAGATTGATACTCAGTCATCATTTTCCACATGCCTCGGCACGCCAACTCAGTAGAAAACGCACTGGCAAGGAGCAGTGGCAGCACTCTGCGTGCCGGAGGGGCTCCCATAGACAGTTTGTCCCAGGACACTCAAAGGGTTAAAAACCACACGTTAATCCCTCCGTACTATAGCAGGCAGTTAATCTTATTTAAAGGAACACATTTGGCCTGTAGACATCATAGCCTCCGGGTGTGACCGGGACGGGGGTGTGCAGAACAGAACAAGAGTAGCCTGAGGGGCTTTTCTAGTGCAGGGCACAAGGGAAATGCTTGGGAGCGAGCTGCCTGCTGCCTCCCCAGGCCCCCACACAGCCCACAGGTGACCTCCTCATCCAGGTAAGGAAAGGAGCACCTGACCGTCCCCACGTATTATGTCCTCCACATATAGGGAGCCATTTCCCTAGCTGGATTGCTGTGGGAGCAGCTGTCCAAGCACCCACGGCCTTCAGTGAGACCAGGATTTCACTAGTATTTCTCAAAGAAGAGAAGTGTAATCTGCTGCATGGAAGTGATGTTGATGCCTTCTGGTAATATTTTAGAGCTCTCCCCCCTACAACTTTCCTTCTGCTAATACAAGAACCATTTACGCTACGATGCCTGCAAAATCAACCCATGTTACGAAGAGATTTCATTCTCTAGAAGATGATTATGAAGTACTCACTAATTATAGGAACTGCATTAAAGTGTTCCCAAAGAATAGATCTACATAAGGGCAGAGAGAGCTATTCCCAAGAATTAACATATTAGGCTACTAGGCTTTTCTTTTTTTCTGCTTGCTGAGCATCCTGCAGCAATATGCATTTACTTTATTTATCTGAATGCATTTGAATTTATTATTGTCCTTATACTTCTATCACAGGGAATTATGGTGCATAGTTGTAACTCAAGCTGTGCTACCTGGTTGAAAGCAGTCAGACAAAACGCAGATTTCATTCCTCGAGTGGAGAATCAAGTACTTCCATAGCAAAGCATTCATGCTTAAAGTAAAGTTTCCTTGAGTGTGAGTGTTTAGCATTCCAAATTCCTTTAGAGCAAATATTTGTGCCTATAAAATTCATTTGCAAAAGATTTGATGGGATGTGTGCAGAAAACAAAGGTCAAACCCCTAAAAGTGTACTGAAAAGAATAAAAGTAAAGTTCTTGAAATATGGCGTGTGAGTGTTGGTATGCATGTGTTACAGGTATGGGCCATTTTGAAAAGATAACTGTGCCTGTGCGGATGTAAATGTGCAGTTCAGAAAATACATACGTTGTAGGTTGCTACTTCCATAGCCCACAGAGAGAGTGTGTGTGTGTGCGTGCACATGCACATGTGCATGAAGGAAAGGGAGAGGGAAAATGAGAGGGAGAGTGGGAGGAAGAGAAGTACAGAGCCAGAATTCTTTTTTTTTCTCCCATCAAGATGATTATAGTGTCCTCAGCAATGAGAGGGCTCTACTAAGAGTTTCATTTCAAAGAAAAGTTCTCAGTGAAAGCTCATCCTCTCCTTCTCTCATTAGTAGGCAGAGAAGTCTTTAACATAATTGATAATCTAGCATTTAAAAGTAGAGAACTGTATTTCCCTACCAAGACAGGCAAAACATTTCACAGGCATGTGACTATCTGAAGCTAAAAAAAAAGAAAAGAAGTAGCGAGATTTTTAGATGTGCAAATATTCATGCAACTCAGAGATACTTCTGACTATTTGGGGCTAGCCTTTAGTGTAAGACTTCTGTGGTAGCTTCATTTCTGGTGTCAGTGTCCTGTTTTCTCTACGAAATGTTTTTGGGTTGCCTTTTTTTCTTAAATCTGCATTTTAATCCCCCAAATAGACTGGCTGTGTGTATGAGAACGAAAATGTCTCTTACTTGCCTGTATCTGGTTGTTGTCAATGGCTCGCTGTGCTCCGTCATGCCCCAAGTGCTCCCAGCCATTCGCTGAACGCGCCTGCAGCTTTGGCACACTGTCTGCAGTTGCAGGTGTGCATTGAGGCACATCTCACAGCTGCCCACTGCTTGCTTACCCACACGGTCTGGGTTGAATCCATCCCTCATCCTCAGTGTGTGGTGAGGAAGATGCACATCTGAGTAATTTAAAAGAAACACAAAAATTGCTGAGCTCCCCAGCCCAGTTTAAAAAATCACATCCAGCACCTCTTGCTTCTATAGTGCTTATGGATGATTGAGTCCCATTCCAAATTAAATGAATCCATGTTGAATAAATATTATAATGATTTTAATTATCCTACTCATTTAGGGCCAAGTCATAACCTAAGATGTTCACTTTGTTCAATACATCAGAGCCTAGAGAATTTCCACAGCCTTTTGAATCTTATCTAAGAGATTCCATTGGTCAAGTTTTATTAATTTTTCCATTTGCCCTTGCTCTTTTCCTTTTAATATGTTGCACAAATGGATTTTGTGACAGCTTCCTTTTCAGCACCGAATATTTCACGATCCTTGGATTTAATTAGCTGCATTTCCATGTTATTACACAGAGGTAGAAGCTACTATTTAGTGACAACAACAAAAATAAAGACTAAAGGGAATAAAACCCCCAAAACCTCTGTTTTATTCTCCCTCTTCAAGGAAGACTCAGCTAGCACAAAGGGATGTTGCAGGTCCTTTTACTGCCGCAGCCAAGAGCACTAATCAGACACTGATGCTGACATAATGAGCAATTCTGTACGCTTGGGAAACTATCATTCAGCTAGTTTGCATTACAAAAGAGTCAAAGTTATTTAACGGACAAATACAGTAGTGAGAGATGCTAGGTCTAAGGCACTACTAATCTGTGTCAAATATGAAATCAGCTGTCTGATATTAGATGCCAAGTCTCCTGACATAAAGGAGTGTGAACATGGGAAGATGCTTTTCCCTGTTTTCCAATATCATCGCCGTGGTTGCCAAAGTAAGTATGAATTGTAGACATTTTATGTGCCAGAACAAAAGAATGAGGAAGGACAAGCTGATTTACTGCCTGTAGTAAGCTAGCAGATATATGGAATGCAATTTTATGAAATATAATGAGAAAACATATGACATAATTTTTACAAAGCCGTGCATGTTGTAAACATGCTGTCACTCCTAACCTCTACTGCCCTACCTTTTGCAGCACTTTTGTCAATCACATCACAAATGCAAGCTACATACTTACTACTTTTCTCTCTTTCCTAGTTAGTATCTGAAATTCCACCGGGTCAGAACAGTAACAATTTACATCTGTTTTAGTCCAAATGCAACGCTGTAAGGATTGGACAAAGCAAAGAAAACTATGAATTGGACGCACTAAGAGTTATTTAAGATGACCTGTACTGCATTTGCTTTTTGGTTTGTATGAATAAATGCAAACAAGCTCTCTGTTCTAAGTCCATAAACAAATTTTTCTGTCAGTTCACTGTAGTACATGAGAAGCCCTGAGTGTGAGCGATGCCAGGAGTCAGCCAGTCCATAGGCAAACTCTTGATGTTTCTACCAGTTAAATCTAATACTCACTATTAGCAGGTATCTCAGCATGTTTACAAGTGTATTCATTTAGCAATTCTGATTTAGCTTAGAGGAGGGAAATGAGACCTCTATCCATTCACCAGTCCTTTATATTAATAAATTATGGACATTTGACAGTTACCAAAATTAAAATAACAAAATGTAAATAATCTTAAATTCTTCTGAAGAATTTAAGGGCTCATAGGAAACTACATATATGTCATTTCAAGACTGCAAAATTGAATAGTGGGGCTGGCAGAATAAAAAAGGATTATTTTAAAAAAACCATACTGTATCAAAGGTAGTTTCATTTGGAATGAATCAATTTCTGCAGGACTGGAATATCTTATTCCACTTGTTATCTTTTGGTAGCTTTTCCAAAAACGGGAGGATTTTAAAGGTATGATGTAGAAAGGCAAAAAAGAAAATGCAATAAAAGAGAAGTGAAATACAAGCATGCTCTTTTCTTTTTTTACATGTATTTTTTAATTTCACTTAGTGATAAAGAAAGATAACATAAAATGGGAGGATAAGAGACATTAAGTCCTTTCCTGGCAGAATAATAAGCACTGAAATGAGGATTTGTTTAACTTTCAACCAAAGTCCGCTCGGAAAAGTCAACTCTACTCCAAAACTCTCAAAAGCCCAAGCAGACCAAAGACAGAGAGGTCACTGTGAGAGACTCTTTGTCAGCTGGAATGGCACCCAGGTTGCAGGGCGATCCCAGTCCCCACTCCTTCACGTGTCTGCCTCCCACTTCACTCACAGAAGCGCTGTTGCCTGGATCAGCGCTTGCTGGGCAATGGCATGGGGAGGGGATCCTGGAGTTCAGGTGGTGGCTGGCATAAGGTCAGCAAGCACCATGGAAGCAGCGAGCAGCTGAGCATATCCGCACTTCATTCTGTCTCTGCTGCTCACAGAGTAGTCGCTCTCACTAAGCTCCCTTATTTGCTCTTACTTATAAATGTGACCTTCTCAGGGTTCAGCTCATAATTGCTTGCACTGAATTTCCATAAAGCTGGGCAATGATCACCACTTCATTTTTCGTGTAGCTCCACGGGGAGTGTCTAAAAGAGACACCGAAGCTAAGTACACTAGATTAAAAGAAACAGAAGTACGTGGTAAGTCCCGAATCATTATTGTTGTAACATCAGAAAAACATTCTAAAAATCAAGAACTTTGCAGAGGTTTGTGGCTCAGTATTTGTTATCACTAGGTGGAATTTTCATGCCTAATGACAGGAAGCAGCCAAACATGTATGGATGTGCACGCTAAGCCTCTAACAGCTCCTGTGCAGCTACATGTTTGACGTAACTTTCTTATGTCTGAAATAACCTCAAGACCACAGTAAAACTTGTGTAAAAGAGCCATCTGTTCTGAGTGCAGCTTGAGTGTAAGGGTGTAAAATCCCACCTCCCATAATGGCAAGCTGGCTGGCTGGAGGTGGGCCTTGGTACTACTTGTGCTAAGGCATGAAGACGTCTGCCTTTGGATTTAGTTGTTAATGTGGCGCTGCTGACTGAGCTGCTAAGTTATTGTTGTCATGAGGATGCTGTTGTAGCTGCATGTTCTCCTTACACTCGGTTTCAGCCCATTAAGATCAATGTCAATGTATTTTGATTTTATTTTTTGCCTAATTTTCTATCTGGAGGGGCAGGGAATATCAAAAACAGCAATTGTGGAGATACGGAAGGTGTTAGAACATATTTGGCCACAAACTGGATATTTGCAATCTGAAGGAGACTGATGTCGTGCTTCTTTCTAGGAAACAGTATACTGGAAGTGAGAGTCTTTTTAGAGCCATTCCTTTTCTGAGAAATTAAGTTAAAAATACAGTGTCTTAGGAATCCATGTTGTATTCAAGACAGTTCAGGGTCCCCTTACAGGCCATCAGAAAAATGTCCCAAAAGATGAACTAGATGGTTGTTCTTCTAATGACAGATTAAGAAACTATTTGATTTCCTTCTTGCATATGCTACACAGTCTATTGATTGTAGTTGAGTTATTTCTTATTTATTTCTCAGAAAAACAGAGCAAGATTGGAACTTACTGAGTTTTGGTTTGTCTTGAATGCTGGCAGCCAGAGTCCAAGCACATGCGTTAACTTAGACATGAACATCCTCCACGACCACGCATCATCCCATGTCCTCCCTGCCCTATACTTGTCCATCTGCACTCAGAAGAGATGGAGGTCACCTGTTACTGATTTTGCTAATAATTCTCATGAGCTGTTACAGTGCCAAGAGAGCATTTCTCTCCCCCAGGAGTGAACTGCAAGAAGATTTGGAAGGTTATTTAGTGGGTGGGAGTATTTTAGCATAAATTCTATGTAGCCCAAATTCAAGCCTGCCCAGATCTGCAGAAAATTCAGTCAGATTTAAATATTTTCTGATTAATTCTGAGGGTTCTGGTATGGGTGATAGAAACAGAGACCTTGGTCAAAGTCAGAGTTGAGTTCATTCAGGTAAGCATAGCCACTGGTAGGGTCAGTCGGGGAGTGACAAGGTGACCCTTATTCTTTCTCAGTAGGGTGAAAGACTGATGAATTGAAGCCTTCATGCCTTTTCTTGTTAGAGGTCTGAGAGGGTCAGAGTTTACCCTGAAGGTATTATCATGCAGCATTGTGTCCTGTTGAACATGCATGTGAGTCTTACCCCATTAATAAGTGGTAGATATGCATCAGTATGTTAATGATTCCTAGCTCTGCATGTTCATCTTCTCTGACCCATGCTACACACACCAAAATGAATGACACAGTGCCTGCATGGATTAAGTGTCTGTGCTGTGAGCAGTAGTTGGCCGAGTCTCCCTCCAGCTAAAGCATGAGTAATATTATGGGGTTGATGGGACAACCGTCAATAGTTCCACTGTGTCGCTGGTCCAGACATTTGCCTTTAGTGTCTGGTTCTCTTATACTTACGAGGATCTTTGCAGCTGCTGCTGGTGAAAGGAGTACAAGCCCTCCTTGCAGTCACTTTGGATAGGTCTACATGGCATACAAGGAGACTGCTTTGTCTGCACTTTGAATAAACCAAACACTGAGCAGCCATGGACTCATGCAGCTCAAAGCCGAGATGCAGGACTGGATAACAGTGCAGGTCCAGAGCCTCCAGGCGTCTGCTGGCCAGTAACCGTGAACATGGTTGTGTCTTGCCTCAACACACAGTGTAGGTGTTGCCTCACTCACCAAAAGTCTTAGTCACTTTGGGAATAGGCTGCTCTCGTGCTCATGACAAAAATCTGCAGTCTAATTCCCTGTGAAATTGAAGCTGATACAGCAGATAGCAGCCTCTGACTCAAGTCTTGGTTGAACTAGTTCTTTGACGCTTAGGTTTGGTTGATGATAAGGATCCACATGAAGGTTAAGGTTTTGCTTTTACCGTGTAATCCCTGCACTGATTTCAGAAGCGTTACTGGAGAGGCGGTTGCTCTTTGGCCATGACGGCACCGTGGTCTTGACTAAAGATGTCCATGTAAGCAGTGAGTAGTTGAGAAGCTAGCTGCATGGATAATTTTTTTTTAATTCTCTTTGAATATACTCAAGCTCAAATTTGCTGTCCTGCTAAACGTAGTATGGATTTTAACATTCCTTTTGGCATGTGGGAGAGCAGAGGTCAAAAAATAGTATATTAAATGCTTTTATGTAGGAACCTCAGTCAATTACTTGTGTTCCAAATTAATTTATTTAACATCTCAGGAACTACATATAAAAAACCCATGGAACCGAAAAGGAAGTGTATAAGAGAAAATGAAAGGATTTGCACATGAAATACACCCTGATGGATCAACCGTGTATTACTGCATGATAGAGAAAGGCCTAACATCACACAATAGCTATTTATATAATGTAATAAGGTCTAAGGGAAAAAAAAAGAGTGCAACATGTTTTAACATTTAAAACTTACATCTGTCTGAAAAGACACACTGAAAAATATATGCCCCCCAAATTAAGAATTCAGAAGTTTGGATAGGTTTCACAATGCTGACATAGTCTCATGACTCCTAATGAAAACCAATGGTACAGTATGCTGAGATAATCAAATGCTGACATGTGTGCAAGAGCTGAATGCAAAGCAGGTTTCTGATCTGTAGGAATTTTTGAGATTTCAAAGCTCATTCAGGACAAAGAGAAATAAAAAGAAATTCTGTGTGATGTCATAATAATAAAAAGATTGTTTTCAAAACTTTTTTTCTGATAACTGATTTTTATTTTTTAAACCTTTTTCATGATATATTAGTGAAAATTGCTGAAGAAAAAAAGGAGTTTTTTGTCAGAAAAGAAGACATTTCCTTTAAAGAACTAAAAAGAGGTATTTTGACAATTTGGAATTTAAATTATCTTGAGATTTACCAAAACCAACCCTTTCCTATGAACAGTTTCAGTTTTGACATATGGAACTTTGTAATGAAAAGTGCTTTTTACTGGAAAAGCTTTAATTAGCTTTACCTTTCTTTTCATGGCAGTGTCTGGCTTATGACATTCTAACATAATAAGAATTCTCTTTAGATTCCTAAATCATTATCTGAATCATTTTCCATATGTTAATTTGGTTTATGATAGATTACCATCAAATTTGCTAATTATATTTTTCCAGCATCATCAGACATCTCTGTATGTTTGATAAAGAATGCAATTTGACATAATCAATTACGGGATGTACCTCAGCAGTAATGTTAATTGTTAATGGATATTTTTTACATTATCTGAACCAAGACATTTATTACAACTGATCAAAAGAGTTTTTTAACTGGCCCGGGACTCCGTGACATACTGAGAGACGCAAATGTATACTTGCCATAAATTCAGCCTCTATCGATGCAGAATTATTTAAATTTCAAGGAGGTAAATATAAGATTGCTGAAAAACCTTCAAGGAAAAACACTAAACACAAGAAGAAATTTGAAGACAAATAGATTTTTTGATGGCATCCGTCATTTTGATGGCATGATTGAGATTTTCAGAAGGTTCCAAGTCCTGTGTAGGGATGAACAGACTTGCAGAAGGACCAATTTCTGCAGCAGAGAACACTGAGATCTTCGAAAACAGTAACACATCTTGTTCAGTGCTGTGCTCAAATATATGGAAGAAGTGAATGCCTGTGTCACATGGACGATTTATAACATGTACAGTGAAACATGTCATTAGTATTTATAAAATGTAACCATAGGGAAAGCTTCTAAATAACCTAGGTTAGAATGGTTTCACTTTTCAATGTCAATACAGCAGTTTTTCCATCCAGAGGTGTGTCACGCGTAAAAATTCATTAGTAATGCCAGCTAAACACTGAAGCGTGTTACTGCTGCTGCTTACAACTGTTATTCAGAAAAACACAAGTCTTATTGTGGAAGAGTGGTTAATATGAATACGCTGAAGTCATCTGGCAAAACAGCTTCATTTGGGGTGTTAATTTTCTCATATCTCGGAAATCTGTTTCATTTTCACAAAAGATGCCCAGAAAGCGCCTCAACACAGTTTCCTCACACTTTCAGATTACAGAGAGTTGATCTTGAGGAAGCTGAATGCCTCTCACTCCAGTGATGTGAATATTCACTTCACAGTTCAATCCTCGTATCAATGACATGGAAACAACACCCTTGGTCTCAGCTGCAAGTCTCCCTGCTTTGGGTGACAATTACACGGTGTTGTCAGTCACCTCACACCCATATCTGTTGACATTAGTTACAAATACTTCTTCCTTCACTGTACTATGTGTAACTACCCTGGGTTTCTATGGAAGTAAAAGTGTAGAGTCGCTCCCCTCCTGCACCACTGGATAGCTACAGTATTCCTTTGTAATAGAAGAGGACATTGAAGAAGTTCTAAAGGAAGCACAGCTGATAAACTTCAGGTTATTATTATTATGTATTAGTCTATAAAGCTCTCAGGTCTGTAGACACTGGATGTAGAAATCAAAGAAAATGAGATCCCTGCTACAAATGGTTCGTAGTCCTAAACCACTGTCTCACCAGTGCAAGCATACAGGAGAAATTCGAAATTATACCAATAACCACCTTGGCGGTGATCTTCATGGATGAGTGTGAAGCAAAACACGTTACAGGAAGGAGAAGGTCATGAGGAATGTGATTTATGCATTTAATTACCTTAGGAACAAGTTCACGAAGGTCTTTCCAATGATGTTTTTTCATTCCGGCTGTTCAGTGCAGACATGCTCATACTTTGTAGGCAATTACTAGGTAAGCTCTGGTAGGAAGTGACAGAAGCACCTTGCGCAAGGGAACAGTGGCTTTCTGCGAAACGAAAAGCATTAGAGATGTCAAGTGCAGAAGTGTGCTGAGCAAAGTAAAAAGCATGAGTTGATATTTCCCCTGGGTTTTTGGACAGAACGGTCAGGACTTATCAGACTATCCAAAACACTGCGTTTTTGTTTGCTTTTCCACCTAAAGGAAAGTGTTTCCATTGAGTTTGTCTGGATTTTGAAAATCAGGCAATATGAATCACAATTCTGGGAAAGCCTAAAGAGATGTGATTGCATTATGCTAGACAAGGAATATAAAAACTAATGCAGACATGGACACAGTCTGAAAACACAGCAGAAGCCTCTGAAAATTGAGTCATTTTTCTGCCAGAACAATTATGGTGTAATCAAAGTTTCATTATAAATGAAACTGCAATTCCCACATTGCACATACGAAACAATTAGTAACTTTAATTTGCTTTGCTAGAAATGGAGGTTTGCTATAGCTGAGTTTATTGTGAAAACAGAGTCAGGTAATTCAGTCATAACTTACCTGAATGTTTTCAAATTGCCCGTACAGAAATATTTCCTGACACAAGCCTCTTGTCTTTAAACCACCAGAAGTGTAGTCTTCTGGAAAGTCAACTTATCCCCCTTTCTCCCTGAGAATATGTCAAGTTCCTGTGGACCCCACTGCTGCTCAGCCCAGGTCTTCAAAGCAGATGAAGATTGGCAGACCTGGCAATACAATGCAAAGATCAGCCAACATTGTCATTCAGTTTGCTCTTTTGCAAGGTTAGATGATTATTTGGATTATCAGAGTGTGCATGCCAGTGTTACACTGTGCCTTGGAGAAATACCACTTGCAAACACTCCTGCATAGACAGGTCATACCTTGGGTCTGACTGCAACAGGAGTCAGCAAAGCTACAAATTTGGAGGGCAAGCAGGGGAGGCATGGTAGATCTTGTCTCTGTCTCCCCTACACAGCAGCCGCTATAACTGAACCGCACGTGGGTTGTTGCAATTTTTAGACGTTGTGAGCTGGTACTAGTAAGCTATTTTTCCATGTCCCCCTCCCCAAACAACTGAAGAAACAAATGAGTAGTTGTGATTCATCTGATACTTCTGAGGGATCAGGTTTCTTGGGAATATTTCTAAATTCGTGTTGGTCCCATCAGAGTCTTTTCCTCATCCCTGTGCCAAACAGTCATAAGCAAGCCCATTTTAGATGGACTACACCGTCCTTGTACCTTCTGGGTATATGTCTTGATGTTTTATGGCAAGGCAGAGCGAGACAAAGGATATTTGGCTCCCAAATTCGTTGTAATTTACTTGAGTAGCTGGAAAACTTTCATTCTAGTTAATTGGTTTTTTAAATAAAGGCGGAAATTTGCTACAGCGTAGGGAGCGTGGAGCACTGACCTAGAATACACCGTGAAGAGACATGAGAGGGACATGTCAAGCAGTACTCCTGCAAGGGCCGGCTGCCAAGGGAGAAGGGGCAGCAAAAGCTAAGCATGCTAGTCACCGGGTTTCATAAGGGCAATCCAGTACAACTCACGCCAAGTGGCTCTGTGGTATGAGTGAAAAAGGCAACGGAGACAAAACAACACCTTGGGACGTGAGCAGATGATCATACTAGCTGATGTGCAGAGAAAAAAATCCCCTTAGAAGTGAAGGACAATAAGAGCTCACACCTAACTACTGTGACAATCTGTAGGGTGGGTTTTTTTGGCCTAGAGGGATGGTTGCTATAATTCGTTTCTCCACCTGCTAGTCAGAGTGAACAGATTTCCACAGCATGAGTACCCAAGCATGCATGCTGAGCCTGCTGAGGAAAATGAACAGCATCTCCACATAGGACCTGTGTATTCCTGCCCATAAAACTGCCCTTGCCTGTTAAATGTCCTAGGGAACTGTATGTCCTAGCTGTGATTTTTTTTGTTTTTTAAGCAAAACACGCACATTTCAATAAATCTGTAGTAGAAAGCTTAGAGACTACCAAACCCATGCAAAATGACAGTGTCCTCCACAGAGCTTGTTCATTTTAAATGTCATCAAAAACACTAATGGTTCCATGTTCAAAGAAAGTATCAGTAGTGAAAATGGAGACCAATTCCTCTGTGGATAACTAGGTATTATTAACAATTTCAGTCCTGTCCTCCTAAAAAAACACCTCCACCCCCAAAACACCACGGATTTGTTTAAATCTATCTCAGCTCGGATCTTTATCGATGTCTGTCTGCTCAGCAGCTGTACGGTTCATAAACCCCCATCCCTGCAAATGCTATGACGTGGCCCTATCCTAGTGGGTAGCAGAGGAAGTAAGAGTGAGTGAAATGTAGTCATGATATGACCTTTCTTTCAATGTTAATGCTTTTTTATTTATCATTTGCAAAGGTATTTTGTAGGGGCTTTACTTCCCTGCAGGTCTCCTTCTACCTGACAAGCTCAATCTGTGGGCCGGGGCCGCACAGCCAGCAGCGCTTTGCTAGCAGCTGGGAAAATCCCACTGATGCTGGGCCGTGCCACACCAGCGCTGTGCAGAGCCAGGCTCTGCGGGTGGACCAGGGAGAGCTGCAGCGAGAGCGGGCACAGGGAGCTCCTTCAGCCCCGGCGCCGGCTCTGGCAGCCTCTGCGGTGAAGCCGCTGCTGGGGCTGAAGGGAGGTTTTGCATTGTGAATGGATTCAAGGAATGAAAAAAGGAGCCAGGGAAAACTATTGGCTTGGTAAGGTTTCCATAAATTTCACATTTTTTGCCCCGAATTCTTTTTGGCTCCCCGTCTCTAAAAACCTTACAGATCAATGAAGATACAGTTGGGAAATCTAATTAAGTGCCTGCGGTAATAATGATGACCTTCTCTATCCTGTTTTTTCCTAGATTGGGCTTTTCTGGGAAAAACAGAGTCCTGGCACAAACAAAGGGTCTCTGTCTATTCCAGTGCAATTTTGCTTGCTTTAGAACCAGATCTCCTCTCTCTCTCTCTTTTGTGAAAGTCAGTTTCATTTTATTTCATGGTTTCATGTATCATTTTATTTTCATCCCTCCTCTTCAGTAATACTTGAGGAAATGAGATGCCTGAAATAATCAAACAGCAAAAGTCAAGTATGCAAAAATTAAAAACCAGCTACCCACTCAGGCTTTTTAGCTAAAACGACTGATCTCAGTCATGGAAATTTTCACAGTCTGAATTCTGCTCAGGTCAGCAGCAAGCAAAGCTCATTATTTTCTAGTAATTGTTTTGTGGCCTATAGGATCGAGATGGATGTTTTCTTCCTGGGGAATAGGTTTTATATCCCCAGCTCTCTGTAGGCTAGAAATGGGAACTACATGCGGCTGCACAGAAGGGGATTTCAGCTCACGTATAAAATATGGAACAATTGCTTCCAGGCCTGGAAGGATTTCAGGCTACCAGACCTTCAAATTGCTTCTGATAATGTGTATGAATAAAAACTGTTGTAAGCCATTTTTAAGAAGTTTGAACTGCTGGAGAGTGGCTAGATCTCCTTTTCTATTCAGCCAGCACAGGTTGCAAAACATCGCTATAGTCAGTCGTGTCAGACGAAGGAAGGGCTGGTGCCCCTGGCCGTGTTGTATTCCTGGGCAGCACTCTTCAGAAGGATCTTCTTTCTTCATCTCTTACAGCTGAGGAAATCCCCCTGCCCTCTTCCTTCTGCCTCCCTACGATACTGTGGGTGTTATGCTACCGCAGGAAAGTACCATATCTTTCCTAGGGCCCCGTCATGTTTTAGTTTTTTTCCTAAATAAACACAAGTTTGACCATCACAAGTCTTTGTCAGCACTGTGAGGAGCCTCTCAAAATAACCCTCAAAGGAGTGAGCTGAAACACCAGGAGCGGATGTACCGCTAGTTTTGAGCAAGCTTCCAAAGTGCTAATCATGCTTTCCTTTCTTCACAATGCCTTTTTATGTTAGCTTTTTATTGCTAGGCATTATATCACCAGCTTTAATTTCTGGTTTGTGAACGTGGTGATTATACATGCGAGCTGTTACCGTGTCAGTCACTTCCCCGTTCCTTGCAGTGACTGGGAGAGCAAGGAGCAAGCACAGATGAAGAACCACAGGAACACCTGGCCAACAAGCAACACGATGTAGTCCACAGATTTCAGGTTGTGTATGATAGGGAGCAGGGGTGGCAGTGGAGCACGGTGGCAAACACAAACAGGAGCTGGGGACAAGTGCTGCTTGTGAGTGATACATGATGAGGAACACATGAGGGCTGGCGTAAGGGGCCTGTCCACACAACAGGGTTACGTGGTAAATGCTGACAAAGCTGGTAGCTAGCGGAGTAACCAATGAAGTATCAAGAACTGCCCTAAGGCATGGCTGAGAGATGAAAGCCATGTGCAGTCTCAGCTAGTTCCATTTCTGGAGATAGAAGAAGGACTGGAAGGGTCAAATGTTCATTCTTCCGTCTACAGTTTTCATTCTTACACTCTGAGCCGTTCCAGTGGTACTCCATGAAAAAACTGTGCCCTTCTTCATCATTGGCTGCCAGGGTAAAATAGTACATCCATAGTTGCTGGAAGCTATCCACGTTTCCCTGCCCACAAAGGAAGGAAGAGGAGGGAAGGAGCACTCACTGACTCTATGCATCTCTGTAAGAACCCATAACTGGCAAGGTACTAGAAATTATCTGCAACACGTGCTTTTGTCTCATGCCAAAGATGTAGGCAACTTTGAAACTACAGCAAAGGGAATCATATGAAGGGCTGAGACAGTAAAGACCTGAGACTTCAAACTGAACATTTTTCATAGGCAGGGTGAGAAGAACATTTAGGCTGTTAAGGCTATAGCTGGTCAAACTCATCGGTATAGTTTACTTGTTCCCTGATATACCCTGGACTGATTTACCACCAGATACCCGATACATTGCACTTGTAAGCGTTTAAAGGCAAGGGCAATTATTGGGATGCTGTGTTTGTAAAAGGCACGGCAGAATGGGAGTTCTGGTCCATGCTTAGGCTCCTTGCATACAATGTTAATCTAAGTTTATACTACACCTTCAAGAAGATCTGTGATGATAAAACCTACACGCTCTCCTATGGGGCTGCCTCACAGGGACTCAAATATTACTGTGTGCTTTGCAGCTCTCCAAAATTTTGTGGCTAGAATATTTGTGCATTTCTTTCCTGACTGCTCTAATAAAAAACTTATTTTATCATAGGGTGAGTATACGACAGTTTAATGGAAACTGCTAAAGGCTGTTAAAGGATGAAGCACCTGTTGGACTTGTTTAAAGTGCTTGGTACATCTGGCAGGCCACCAAGCTGATGAAAGCCCTACGTGTTCCATGACAGTTACAATAAAACACCACTGAGGGGGTTGACTTGGCTCAAGTTCTTATTTTCCTACTCAATTTTTATGCCTTTTGATTGCACTTAAATGCAGTGAACATGGAATTTTATGCTTATTTCAGGTTTAATTATGAAGCCATGCTTTTGGCATTATAATAAAGTGGAACACGTTTTCTTAGGAAAATCTCTCTGGCTTTAAATCTTTGTCTACTGGGGTAAAAACACGTATGTAGAGCTTTTGACCCCTTGTGCTAGATACAAGTTCTGCAGCCATTGAGTCACACTTCTGATATCTGTGGTAAAAAATTTTGCAAATAAAATTCTTTGAGGCGACAGAGACAAAGGGATTTCAGCTGAGAATTCTTATAAAAATATGGATATCCTGGAGAGGCCAGGAGGGCTCTACGTGATGCAAGGGTAGTGTCCTAGCTCATTCCCCTTACAGTAATGCACCTGCCTCAAAAAACAACTCCTACAGTACTTGAAAACTATCAGGCTGCTTTAAAAACAGTTGGAGTTTTTTCTTTCAAATGGAAATAAGATGAAGTGTAAAGTTTGTCCAGCTGAGAACAGGCCAACACCCAAATAAAATAAATAGCACAAAAGGTCCGGAGGTCAAGGCCCCAGCACCAGGACCCATGAGATATTCACAGGGGCACTTGCCACCACTAGCAGCAAGCAGGGTGCCAGGTTTAGAAGGGTGGAAGGAGAACGACTCTTCAGCCAGCAGTCTGGAAATCTTATGGAGGAGGTAGAGGCAACACAAATGCTTTTGTGAAAGAGAATATAGTGCTGAGCCCTCAGGAGAAATATCTGAGGCTGAGAGACAGATCAAAGCTGTGACTGAATAGATCAAAGATCTCAAAAATAAATGTACGTGCACAGCAAGCTGCATGGTTTGCCTGAGTGAAAGCCATTCTTCAACAATAGTTTCCTTGCATATCAGATTAGCCAACAAAGCACACGGTGCTCAGAATAGAGTACCGGGAGATGCCAATGGTAACAATTGGGCACTCACCATTATCTACCTCTCTATCTATAAGCACCAGAAAATAGATCTCACAGCTATAAAGCGCAGGAGAGGGTTAATGAGAGATTTTTCCTGACTGGCTGGAGACTGAAGGATGGGCAGTGGGGTGGAGGGGGTGCTCAGTTCAGGGAGTCCTGGAGCAGACATGCTGAGAATTCCAGATTTTTTAAAAATATCTTCAACGTGCCTCTAGCTGGGCCCTTTGAATTGCTGGTCAGTTTTCAGAGGCTGGGCTGAATTGCTCCTTGGTGAAATCCATTAGCCCCAGGCAGAGGGGCAGAGTGGAAATTTCCCTCTCTCCTTGCTCCAGTGACAGTTACACAAAGTGGAACAATTCAGATGAGATAATGGCTCTTCAGCCCACTGGTTCGGACAGTCCTGTAAGAACACCCAAACTCAAAATGAAGTCTTTTGTGAGGCTTGGACCTTGAATTTGCAGCTTCCCAAGGTAGTATTCTGACTTCTGGCCCAGGATGGGGCTGTACCTCCCCCCAGCAGTTTGTACCAGAATTTTCATGCTGAGCCCAACAAATATTTTTGTATCAAAGTATCATTGTAACAGCTGCAACTGCTGCAATTACAGTCACAGGAGAAAGAGACAGGGAGGGGAGAGGGAGAGGAGAAAGGAGGTCTTGAATGATTGACATGCCACTTTATAAGAGAATTGTTTCCTTAAGAAATTCGAAGTCTAGTACGAGTGCAGCCAAATTAAATTGTTTACAAACAGTTAATGAGGGCTAGAGGTACAAAGTGGGGAAACACAAGTTATTGACTTGAAAAAAAGTGACCTCCACATGCAATAGGGAAAAACCTGTGCTGGGGTAGGATATACAATGTAGGCATTCTTATTTTTCAAGAATCTTAAAAAAAGCAGGTGAAAGGGACAGAGAAGTGACAGAATATCTTCAAGGACTAGTGAAAATGGCTTCCACTGAAAAATGTGAAACGCTCAGTTTATTTACCTAACTATAGAGATGGTTGAGAAGTGTAGATCAGTATCCTCAAACAAGGGAAAATTCTTCTCAGTACAGGGCTGACCAATCTTATAGAGAAAGGCTAGACAGAACGTTTTGGCTAGAACTGGAAGCCAGATCAATATTAGAAGCAAGGTCTTTTCTTGAAACTGAGGTTTGTTAACCTGGAACAGAAGATGAGAGGAAGTGATGAAGTCCCTATTTTATTTTCCAGACCTTGATGGAAAATATAGCTTAATTAAAAGCTATTTTACAGTTTTATTAAACACATGCTATTGGATTCACTGGACTTGGTGAAATTTAACTCAGTGGAATTTAACAATAAGGAGGTTAGACAAGATGTCCTTTCAAGATCCCTTTCAGCCCCATTTTTCTGTAATGAAAAAACCCTTCTAGTTTTAAAAGCTATATAGCTATGTCTCTAGGGGGAAAAAAAAGGGAGAAATACCTGAACAAATTTGTCTGTGTCTGCTTGCTTTATGTTTATCTGCATCACATGTGGTAAATTTACTTTACTAGGAACCGCTGGTTTCCTTTAAGCTCATTAAACTTCCCAGTGAAGCTCCAGTGCTTCTCTGTCTACAACATGTCCTGTCACATAACCTAGTGTTGCATTGATCATCGGATGAGCTTTTTTTCCAAAGTACCACTGTCTAAATCGTTGCAAGGAGAGCAACATAAGAAAAACATTTTTTTATTGACCTGTGTCACTTTTCTTTTTACTCAAATCCTGTCCGCATATAAACCGAGAGCTATTGCTGTCACGCTCCCAAGGGAAACGTATTGCCTTTCAGCACTTCTTTCCCTGAGCCTTCCTCCTATCCTTTGTATGGTTATTTGTGTTCGGCTGCTCTGCCTGTGCATCTCTCTCTCTCTCTCTCTCTCTCTCTCTCACTCACTCACTCTCTCTCTCTCTCTGCTGTTGCCGAACTGCAGCTCCCACTGGAATTTGCACAATCAAAACCAGCTCTCATCTCAAACAGCAGTGAATCACACCACCTGAAGAAGAAAAACAGCAAATTGAGTACAGTAGCCTCACTGCTTATATAGTGTGAGGTACCAGTAGCACCCACAGGATGGAAGGACCTGGGTTTATGTGAGACTGACTTAGCCTGAGATCTGCTGCCTGTGATCTGAAAGCTGTTACAGAGTTTATAGGAGAATGCACATTTAGGGGACGTTTTGAAGGAGCTAACAGCCTGCTGCATCTGAAAGCTGGAAAAGGCTGCTGCTGCTGCAGTGGCTGTTGCAGCAGGATGAATGTGTAAAGGACAGCTGCCTGAGCCGTGCTGGTGAGTCTCCCGTCATGCTCTGTCTTCATTAACTGAAGGGATCCAGAAGAAAATAGATGCACTAAGAAAGTGCCACGCTGGATCTATCACTGTGTACCCTTCACTGTGGAAAATGGTCAACAAAGACATGAATGGATTTCCAGTCAAGAAGTGCTCAGCCTTTCAGTTTTTTAAAAAGAGGGTAAGATTTGCCTTTAATTCTTTCTTTTCACCTTCATTTTTTGTTGTTGTTGTATTTGTTAATGTGCTAGAACAGAGAGAAAGTCATTGAAGAAGGAAGGTGTTTTAATACCAGTTCTGTACTGTAATGAGCCCTTGGCACGGGCAGTTCTACTGAACGCCAAGGGCAATAGCACCGTAGGTGAAGGGGAGCTGGGGAGGGGGGATAGGGATGGGGGGAGCGAAAGGCATTACGTCAGCAGTCTGTGCTGTGGAATGTGTATCTATCTCGATCACGGCTGACCACAGGGCTTGACGCAATACAAGCAGCTATTCAGAATGGGATAATACACTCCAGAGAGGAGCACAGGGTTGTTGCAGCTTGTCTCTGACTCCCTCCTCCACATCCACCTAGGGGTATGACTCCTTCCACACCTTTCATTCATTTGCCTGAAGTGCGGCATTACCCACCTCCGTTCATCATCTCACAGAGGGGAAAAAAGGAGAACAAAGAGGCATTGTGAGCTTAGCAAAATATTTCACAGTTTGTAATTTGCCTGTAATCATAATTAATGCAGGAGAAAATAATAAGACGGAGGTACACCTGGATTTGGTTTTCTTTTGTATTCTTTAACTTAGGCAGATATGTCAGGATTTAGAAAAGATCTGTTGTGTATTATACCTGACTGCTGATTTCCTTAAGGAAACTTAAATGTAATGCTCTACCTTCTCATTTTAGTTAAGTCCTTTCTGTTTCTTTGACTTTTTTATAGTGATGGTGCTGGACACTTTCTATTTAACTTGAGGAACAAAGTCATTTCCATGTGGCAGCAGGATGGGTGTTCTGAGTATGCCTGGGTAGACCCAGACAGGAGAAGCAAAGCATCAGGAGGAGATTGGTAGCAAGGACTCCCCTATGTGAAAGATTTCCTGAATGCTTAAAATGACAACTCTCTCTTTAAACAGACTGGAGTAGGAGCAGATAAGCTGCTCCATTCACTGGTTCATTCATTCATTCATTCATCCCCATTCATTCTCTATCTTCATTATGCCGAGAATATGGTCAGTCCATTTAACCCTTCAAGCAAAGAAAGTGAAGCCTACAACAGCTGCTGATTTGAAAGCCAGGGTCAATGCATTTCAGGCATTGAGATGCCAGATTTAAGGGCAGACCTGCAAAATACTAGCAGGGTCACTCAGAGGGAAAAAGTGCAGTGTTTGCTGACATTTGTTGTTTCCAAGGTGGTTTGTGGAAGCCTCAGACACATAGCTCAAACATTGCATAAACTCAGTCCATAAAAATGATTCTCATCCCAGGCTGCTTCTTGTGTAAGTATATTGGTATTGGCACATGTATGTTTGATATTCAGCTCACTAGAATGGCTTATCTGGTTTTCAAAATCGCTCAATGATTTTAATATAAATGTATTCTTAAAGAGAAAAAAATAGCTTGCAGTTCCTCTATGAGGTTAATTATTGGCAGTTGTCTTCTACCTCTGCTTAGAGATAAGACAAGTTATCACTGGAAGCCTCTACATCATTTTGTTCTAGAACCAGGGAAAATAATTTTTTTTCAGAGCTATACCAATGATCAGTGAACTTGTCATTGGAAAAGGTTGTTAATTGTAGTCATATTTGAAGAAACTGGAGTCATGATACAGTCCTGGACACTGGCTGAGGACAAATAGCCATTTCCAGTTTCTGAGGGTTTTCATTTTATCAGATGTTGCCTTTTTGCTATTGTGATGAAGATAGATGAAATCAGTAAAACCAATTTAGAGACACAAAGGAAGGAAATTCCCTCCCTATACATTTCTGTCGATAGATATGTGTTCATTGATGTTTCTCTTACCCCATTATCTTCCTCCCAGAAAACCCTCTGCATTCAAACATTAACCTCATTATTCCTATGTCAGTGCTTGGAAAGTGTACAAACAAGAAAAGCTATGTGTTCATAATGTTACTGGCTCTCAGTAATATATCTTGCATTTGCTGGACTAGTGGCATGCTGCATTTGACTAGTGGGAGGATGGGCAAAGATGGTTAAAGCCAGTCGGCTTGGTTCCCTACCAATGCTCTGGCCACTCTGGGTGAGCAACCACCAAATCCTGTGCGTACAGAACCATAGCTGCTGGGTTTCTTGATTTGAGTCTAGTGTGTGATGTTATTTGTTTGACAGTTTGCATCATGACAGAACCAATGGGCCATAACCAACACCAGTAACCTACTGGATGCACCCAATATTGATAGTGAGAGGCAGGTCGTGCTGTGCGGACATCATTAGACCTGACTGTGGGGTGAGGTGTTGCTATTTCTGCTTTACTGACTAGTGACTGAAACCTGGAGAAGCAGATTTGTTGTCTGGGTACTGCATAGGCTTCTCCCAGCCCACTGACAGGGTCTGTGGTGAAACAAGGGATGGGACTCCAGTTCAAAATCACTGTGTCTGTCTCCTAAAAAAACTCACATTTCTAGCATAAGTGACTTCAAGTCTAAAAAACCCATATCAATCTAGATTAGAATACCCCAAATTTCAGGAAATGCTACTATTTTTTTAACTCAGACTTTTTTTTTTAAGAAAGTACCAGATGTTTCGCCATTGTTTTCATTTTCCATTGAGCCTTATGTTTTCATTAAATTGCAGTTCTCTTTGTTGCTCTGGCCAAGAGTGCAGAAAAGACTGGCAGAGCTCTGTGGATTTAGGCTAGGCTGAAAGTGCATTCAAACACTGACTTAAATTTGAGGACCAGATTTTTTTTTTAAAGCCTGGCTTATTCTCTGGTGACAAAGCACTGACCCTCTGGGATGCTGCCTGCTGTGTCAGATGATTCAGGGTATGGGCTAATCACATCTGGAGGTCAGAGAATAGGAAGGAAAAGCTGAAATTAAAAGGCAGCACGCTTAATTGAAATAAAAGGAAAAATAGAAACTATTGGTTTTTCAGAATACTCCGTAACACTCACTGCCAGTAGGTTGGACAGGTAGACAGGGACTTCATCCACTTAAAACCTATGCAGTTTGGAAGAAAATTAAATTCTTTACAATACTTGTCTTTACATTGCAAGAGGTATAACATGTAATTGTGACTAGGATCAGGATGATATTTTTATAATTAAATATTGTTCTTTAATGATGACAAAGAAATCTAAAAAGAGAAGATGGGAGATATATAGACATAAGAAGGGAATCTGAAGTTACTCCAATGACGATAACTTATAAAAACCGTTGTTCACATAATCTTAGGTCGTGATGCGAAACCATAACCTTCTGACAAGGCTGGGAGATTAAAGGACACTATCATCTCATAGCACACAATTACCTTCATTTTCATTGCCATCTCTTGCCCTGTCCACTGATGTTGCGTATACATGTTGCAGTATGAAAAGCCCATTGACTGGTTTGGCTACAAATGGACAAGAAATCTCTCTTTTTCATATACCAGCAGCATCTTGACTTTCCCAAAATTCAGTTAAAACGTTTTGTTAATTGGCACAAGTCACATCCCTCTGTTGTGAGGGGTTCGCAGGTCTCGTTCTTCAGGGCTGTGCAGGATTACCCACAGAACTGGGCTGTACCAATTCAAAAGATCACTGAATGTGTTAAACCTGCAAATATGCTATTGCTGTTGAACCAACAGGGCATCCCAGGGCAGAGGTGCCTTTCATTGGCACATGCTGCCATCCCTGCTGGATGGTTTTGGGAAGTGGGGGTTGGTGGTATTTTCACTGCCACCTTCTGCTGCATTTGCCTCTCTTATAGAGACTTTTGGGTAACATTTTGCAATATGTGACCTCCCCCATCTTGAAATAACATACCACATCTTATAACACACACAACCAACATGGTTAAAGCAGGATGAATTATGAACTGCCTGTGCCACTTAAACACTGGCTGATGATATGGTAACCTCAGTGAACATGGAAATTCATTACCCTCTTAGGTCTGGACCAAGAGCAAATTTATTCAGAATGTGAAGAAGATAAATGACTGATAAATGGGAAAAGAAATAGCTGTCTTCCATAAAAGGGAAAAAAAGAAGCAGAAAAAAATGCCAGGGCATGTCTTAGAGAGGAAGTTTATTGCAGGGATTAAGGATTTGCTAGTCTGAAACCTGATAAGGGAAAGAATATCCATAATCCTTTTTCACTGAGAAAATTTACATTAATTAGCAATTTAGGTCAAGATACAGTGAATGTGCAAGGAAGAGGAAATGCCTGTCTTTGTTTCTGTGCAGTTTTTCCAAATATGCAGTTTGTGGAAACCATGCACTTCTTGCTAGGTTGATATTTTATGGTACTACACAGCAGCAGCTTTCTCCATATGCAAGCCGAAGAGGCTAACTCATGAACATCACCATGCATGAAAATGACAGCTCAGCCTGCATTAGAGCTCAAGGCAATGTGCAGCTCAGGGGACTGAAGACTTACCTGAATACCATTTTTAGGATTACAGTTATTTAGTGATACAGAAAGGCCCTGAAATCAGTACTTCCAGCTGACCTCTTATATATTATGTTCCCTCTGGTAGATAGTGCTGAGGGAGCCTGCTTTCTACTCTGCAACTTTTCCAGGTCTACAAGTCCATTTCAGGACTGGCCTTACCTTTTTTTTTAGGGTAATAGGGAGCCTACCTAGAAGAAAATAAATGAGAGCTGAAGCTGACTGCACCTTAGGAAAATGCCAGCTTTATATGGGATGACTGCTGCTTTTCTTAGCTGCTTGGGCCAATGTCACAAAAATAGATAAATTTTAAAGTTGATTTCCAGAGATGAGGATCCTGGCTGACTGCAAACGAGACAGAGTTTTGCTGCAGTACAGAACTCTTTCCCATCCCACTTCTGTGTGGAGAGGTGCTGAGTGTCTGTGGCTCTTCTTGGCATTAGCCAAAGCTGTAATTACTCAACCTTGCCCAGCACAACCCCAAATGCCTTTATCAGACTTTAACTTGAGTGTTGCAGGCCAGAACTGCCACGGGGCTTCAATGTAACTAAGATCAAGGTGGCCCTCTATCTCAGTCAGGCTTCGAATGTGCTATGGATGCTCATTGAGCTGACCAATCGTTTTCTCACCTTCCGTCTATCAATCCCTTTCCGAAAAAGCCTATTAATTAAACACAAGGGACAAAATATTACAGCTGATGAGAAACTGTGTAAGACCCAAGTACTGGTTTCCATAAAGAACTTTGCTTTCCTCTGTCTTCCCATTAAACCAAGGTGTGCTTTGGGTTGGGAACACTGCTGATATTTTGCTTCTCATCTAGCATACAGAAAAAGATTCGTGAGGCAAAACTGGCAACGTCTAGAAAAGAAAACATCCGTGAGTCCCTTGGTCAAACTTAAAATATGAGAGCATTGTTAAAATTTAAGAGCCTGGAATAAAAAGGAGAAAAAAAAGGAAAGAAATAAGGTAGAATGAAAGAAAAGGAAAGAAAGAAAAAAGAAAGAGAGGAAAGTCTTCTTATTCCTTCCTCCCTTCCCTAACCTCTTCATTCCCCTTTCATAAAACTGTAAGACTAGAAGGCACGCTCAGACTCTTTAAGCTTGGTTTCTTTTCCTAAACATGCCTTGTGATTTCTACCACAAATTTGTCAAAGTGCTGCTTGAAATTGCCCAGGTCTCTTTCACTTCGGAGAAAATCACCCTTCTTGAAAATTTAGAGATCCTCCTCTCATTTTCAGCCCAATTTTACACACAACCAATTCATTCCCATTTTGTCTTGTACCAATATAAAGCAACAACTGAAATAGTTCTTGCCCTTCCCTCATACGTACAACCACTGGTGTATTTATCCATCACTTCTTCTCTCAGCTGTATTTTGCTAGGCTAAATAAGCCAAATTCTTTTAGCATAGACTTTCCATTCCCTAATCACCCTAGCAGATAAAGGCAGCTGTCACTTTTGTTGGCCTGGAGATTTCTTCTGGGTTACCAAAGCATCCATATATTGCTCTTTTGCTGTTATTTCTCACTGAGTCCTCATCACAGTTCTGACCTCAATCTCATTCCTCTCCTCCCCTTCTGGTCCTCTTCTGCTGAGCAGATCTCCCATATGTTACTGGCAAATTTTATAAGCACAAGGCTAGATTCTGTATCAAACCCAACTCCAGTACTAACCTTTCTCTTACCAATACAACTTTAGCTAGTTCCTTTCTCATAATTATTTTTGTAAGAGTACTCTTATTTTCCATTTTGACTAATTAATTCCCATGTGTTATCACTGTTTTACTGAGTTACCAAAGACCATATGGATTAGATTATCCACGTTTGCCTCACCAAAGGAAGACATCGGGCAAGCTTGCCGTACTGGTAAATGCGTGTTGCATGTTATCTCATTTTCTAGTGAACTTTTTAAAATTTGCTCTTTCTTCAGATGTGAAAAGTTTTGTTTCTGTGCACATAGTCCCGCAAGGCTTTTTACCCCATACTGTACATCACTCTCCTCCTGGAAAACACAGACCAGAGAATTCATCTTGAGATTAACTTTTTTCAGCTCAATCCTTCTGAGAAACGGACTTCTTTTTTCCTCTTTTTTTTTTTTTTTAATTTCAGAATCTGACTGGATTTTTCCAGACCCGTTCACGGCTGTTCTGCCACTTTTGGGTCCTCATTATCCAGCATCACTAATGAAATAGCAATGGGGAGGAGGTTCATTTGAGAGCCTACTCTGGCTCATTCCTTTTGAGATCAGATTAGGTTTCGCTTGAAGCTGAAGAGTGCTTTGGTGTCTCTTCATTGCATGCCTTCAGAGTTGAGTGTGACTTCTGTTTGGGGAAGGGCCAGCCGTGAGATCTCTGAGTCTTCTGCCAAGTGCATATTAACACCGTTTTAAAGGCCACAGAGTCTGGAGTTAAATTCTTAGAGCAATCCTACCCTGAACACAATGATATCACTGCTATCATAGCTCAGCTCAGCAGCCTCAGTAACACTTACCCTCAGACTGAACATCCAAATTGTCTGAAAAACATCATGATGGAAGAAACTGCCAGCAAGAAGAACAGCACAAAGGGGTTTGGACACCATTGGCTGTGTGGGAAGAGGTGATGCAAACTGAGATACTGAGAACATAGACAGCTGTGTCTGCTGAAAAATCAATGTGGTTCTTCTGCCAAACAGGGAGAGTGATAAATATGATCTGTAGGTCTGGGAAGGACTAAGAATTTGAAGCAACTCAGTGTATATGTTACCTTATCTACTAATTAAAGACATGGTTTTAATGAGGGTTACGAGCTCAGTGAAGTTCAACAATTATGTCCATGGAGAAACGAATCAGAGAATTGAAAGCAATGGGAAAGCTTATATCCCTCTAACAAATTGGCTGATGTAGAGAAGAAGAAAACGGAAGGGCAGCAACCACCTCTGCAGAAAAACAAGTAAATGGAGATGCTAGAGCAATGGAAAAACAAGCAAGATCTAAAACCACAAAAGAGGCTTGCAAAATCAAATCAATAACACAGAGGGTTTTTTCTAAATAGCATGTTATCACAAAATAATTGTTAGTTTACAACAGTTGGTTTTACAGCAAGACAATTAAATACTGAGTGTAAGAAAACAATTAATAGCTCTGAGAGCAATAAATATTAATGTTTATTGAAAACTCTGCATTGACAAGTTTCCAAATCAGCTTACAAGCAATTAACCAAGTCTCAGAATATCCTGATGGGGTAGAAAAATTGTTCCCATTTCACAGATAAGTGAACAAAGAGAAAATAAGTTAAGTCAGTTAGACAAGTTATACAAGACAGAAGTTACTCTTTTTTTCCTGACTCTTATTGTAACTTTCCCTCACTAAAACAAAAAAAAAGGTATTTCCTTTCCTTGCACAGCAGCAGAAAACATCTGCTAGGGTTTGCTGTGGCTGCAAGTTATTCAGGAGTTTTAAGCAGCTTAATGACGCAGGCACCAAAATAATTAATTTTTGTTTTCAAATGGTCAGAAGAAGTGCCTGATACACTCTTGCTCACTTGGCAGTGACATCAGCAGATGCTAGATACTGTATTAAGCTTGGAAAGCTATTATTTCCAGTCTAGTCAACTCATTAAGAAATTGCTGAAGAAAAAAGCATGACAGAGATTCTGCCTGCCCTACAAAGTCGAGAGTGTCAAGGGGCATGTTTGTATTGTAAGTGTCTTCCAGCATGGCCAAAACCTGTTCCCATACTGCAACGCATCGGGAAATGGCTGAAGAGGTGACAGCCTGAGAGTGGAGCCCACTGTGCTCTGAAACCCAGCAATTATTTCACTTCTCTTGTGTCTCCCACAGGCAACACCTCAAACTTCTGCATAGCATCAGAAGTACAGATGGTGAGCTGTGCATGGGGCAGGGGTTGCCTCTTTTTACTGTAGATATGGGCAGACATCAGCAACAAGACAAGGGGCAACGGGCACAAGCTGGAACACAGGCAGTTCCACCTGAACATGAGGAAAAACTTCTTTACTGTGAGGGTGACCGAGCACTGGAACAGGCTGCGCAGAGAGGCTGTGGAGTCTCCTTCTCTGGAGATATTCAAAACCCACCTGGATGCATTCCTGCGCAACCTGCTCTAGGCAAACCTGCTTTAGCAGGGGGATTGGACTGGGGGATCTCCAACCCCTACCATTCTGTGATGTGCACCACCACCAGCAGTAACCTATTTTACTTCCCAGCCCCAGTGAAGGAGGAGCCATGCATGTGGTCAGATGCTGCAGGTCTGTAGTCAAGGGGATGCTTGTTCAGATGCCAACAACGTACTTGCTTGTGATTTGCTGGGCCATATATATTTGTACACTATACAAAGCATGCAGTGGGATTTCAGTTGTGTTCTGAAAAGATCCGGAGAACTACGCATGGTGAAAGTGTCTGCCAATTAGGTAGTACACATCAGGGCTTTCCTCAAGACATTCAAAGTCTTCCCTGAAAGGAGGAGGGGGAACCCTGCATCCAGTGCTCTACTGTCAGCTGCCTACAGATGTGATATGGGGCTGGAACATGCTCCTGGAGTCCACATTATGGAAAGGATCCACTCTCACCTGCTCACAGTGGCAAGCTCCCAGCATCCCAGTGGACTGGGACTTTTTCAGGTGGCATTTTGAAGGGGCTACCTTGCACCAATACTGGGTGCTAAAGGAGTACTCAGGAGAACATACTTATTGCAACTCTGACTCTGGTGTTTTCTTTGAAGGCACCTCAGCTATCCTAACAGGCAACCTTTGGCCACCTGTCTAGATTGCAAGCTCTTCAGGGTAGAGAAAAAGAGACTGAGTTTCTACGCTGCCTAAACAAGTCAGGGGTCTTTTGCAACTACAGCTGAGAATGAGATCTTTTATTTTATTTCCTGCTCGGTTTTTATCAGATATTTGCTGGACTGTCTTGCTTCAGTCAGTTCCTATGTATGCTTTTTACTGGGGCAGTTAAAGGTCTTCAAGTATATAGCAGAAATAAGTAAAAATGGTTATTAAGCCAAGTGCTTGAACTGCAGGTCAGCAATAAAATTTGTAGATGTATTGCAAAAAATTTCACCCAAGAATAGGTCACTAAAATGGCTTGAAATTCTTTCATTTTAAGTAATTACATATTAATGAAAAAATAGTCATAGAATCATTTTGGTTGGAAAAGATCTTTAAGATCATCAAGTCCAACTGTTAACCTGGCACTGGCAATGCTACCACTAAACCACGTCCCTAGGCGCCACACCTACACGTCTTGTGAACACCTCCAGGGATGGTGACTCAATCACTTCCCTGGGCAGCCTGTTGCAATGCTTGACAACCCTTTCTGTGAAAACATTTTTCTTAATATCAAATCTAAACCTCCCCCGGCGCAACTTGAGGCTGTTTCCTCTTGTCCTATCACTTATTACCTGGGAGAAGACACCGACCCCCACCTCGCTACAACCTCCTTCCAGGCAGCNTCTTTAAGATCATCAAGTCCAACTGTTAACCTGGCACTGGCAATGCTACCACTAAACCACGTCCCTAGGCGCCACACCTACACGTCTTGTGAACACCTCCAGGGATGGTGACTCAATCACTTCCCTGGGCAGCCTGTTGCAATGCTTGACAACCCTTTCTGTGAAAACATTTTTCTTAATATCAAATCTAAACCTCCCCCGGCGCAACTTGAGGCTGTTTCCTCTTGTCCTATCACTTATTACCTGGGAGAAGACACCGACCCCCACCTCGCTACAACCTCCTTCCAGGCAGCTGTAGAGAGTGATAAGGTCTCCCCGCAGCCTCCTTTTCTCCAGAGTAAGCAACTCTGGTTCCCTCAGCCGTTCCTCACAAGACTCGTGCTCTAGACCCTTCACCAGCTTCGTTGCTCTTCTCTGGACAGGCTCCAGCACCTCCATGTCTTTCTTGCAGTGAGGGGCCCAAAACTGAATGCAGTATTCAACATCTGGCCTCACCAGTGCTGAGTACAGCATAGTTCTTTCAGTATCTTTTGTTTTTCTAAAAGATCTCTGCATTTATCTAATGAAAGACCATTAATCTTTAACAGCTTAACTGTAAGTAGGTTAGAATTTGATTCATGGTAATTTATTTCTTCCTTTAAAATTAATGACATTTTGAAGCACATCATTGTCATTGTTTGACACACTCTGATTCATGGAAAACTTTGGACCCCTCATTCCTAAAAGGTCAACTTACAGGAGCGCTGCTTGCGAGAACAGACATTGTAACATCAACTTTTCTGGTGGGAGTGTTGGACTAAACCTCTATGCTATGGGAACAAAATCACTGTGGGAATCCTCTGTGTAAAACCTTTCTGACTAACTGCTAGGCTGTGACGCAAAGAAGAGCTATAACAAAAAGCATCTGAAGAGAAGATAATGGAAAGTAATGTTGGGGGAGGACAGCTTGTGATATAAAAACCTATAATAAAGTTAACGGCTATGCTGCTGCTGAAGCTATTTAATCGGGACAATGCCCAGTATTAGGAATTTACAACCTGCAGCTAATGACTGAAAACTCTGATTCATTTCTTGTTTGAACTCTTGTAAAATTGTCTTCTATTGTTCCCCTGTAAGAATCCTTGAAATTAAAGGTTATGTAGGCTACTTTAATAAAAAAAGCAATTATGGTGATAATAATTCAGAACACAGTGCTCAAAATGTTGCCTCTGCCCCTCAGAAAGTGGTATCTCTATGATCTGCAAGGATCTGTGCTCACTCAAATGAGGCCTGATTTTTCATTGGAAAAATTTGTGTGAAATCAACAAAAACATATCAGATTCTCAGGATCTTTATCTTCTGATCAGATGCTCAGGGTTATCAGCCACATGCTATGATCAAGATGAAATGCTGAAATGTTTTCAAAACTATTATTTTAAACTCACAGTCTCTTATATGTTGCATCCAACTTTCTGCCTGTTCAGGTAACCAGGATCTCACCCTGGGCACAGCAACAGGAAAAGGAGCAAGACATACATATTTATGCGCCTAAAATGCCAAGGCACAATTATTTTGGTCTGAACTGGCTTTGGTGAACAAGCTCAGCTGTGATACAGAACTAATAATTCCAAAGTACCAACTAGTTTAGAGCACATGTGGAGCAGAGGGACGCAACAGGCATTATCTAATCTCTGTGCCAGAAGTGCCTTCAGAGATCTGTTCAGGTATTTCAGCTCATGTTCAAGTCCAGGGCCCAAAACCAGAGCAATCTTTAGCTCATTAGCATGGCCTTTTCTTCTTATGCCAAAAGACTGGTGGTGTGATGAAAAGCACATCATCTACTGTGCCCCCAGGCTGTGTGTTCAGTCTGCATCCTAGCTCCATGTTGTCATCTCTCTTGCTCAAGGGACACCCTGACCCTCTCTACAGTGATATCTCTGACTTTAGTCTGATTCCTTGTTCATCTGGGAAACCAGTATACAAGGCTAATTAATAACCAAGCCATTGTGTTTGGGACTACTAGTCAGGGCTGATTTTGAACTCTCTAAAAACATATGAACACAAATGCTGCTCAATGCTCAGCAGCTCTGCGGATGTGCGTCCTAAAGATACAGCCTTCAACCACAGATGTTCATTGGTCACCAGGCTCACAAGATGTGATATGGAATAACTGCACCCCCTCGCACATTGAGTAAGGCACAGTCGGCATGTCATTAGGTCAGCAATGTCTATACTGCTTTAAAGGCTTGGCATTTTCAGAGAACCAAACAATGCCAGTATTCCGATTGCCTCTCTAAAACCAGGGCTTTTGATCCATCCATAGCTTACATTTCCACAGTCAACTATCTGTCAAGATCGTTATTCCTGTTCTGGTTCATTCTTCCCGGCTCTGCTTCAAATGAAACAACCAGGTGCCTCAAACAAAGGGATTTTGCAGAATGCATCTCTGTGTGGTGGTGCAGAGAAGACCCTCCTGCTGTGCTGGCACCAGGGCAACACCTGGATGTCTCGTCTGCCTGTTATCACTGCAACCAAATCCTCGGATGCATTGAGGAGATGTTAGGTGCAGCACCTCTGGCCATCACTTGCCTCAGTGTCTGTAGAGAATGCAAGGTACCTGCTCCTCCATCCATCCTTGGCCAAGAGTTTTCTCCACTCTAGAGCAACCATGCAGTGAAAGTGCATGTGTCATTTTTAAAACAGGACAGACTTCATTATAAACTCTCATGCATTGACCTACAGTTCAGTCAAAATATATGAGAAGACTGGGAAGAGGTCTGCTAAATTTGGTGTTAAAGCATCTTTTGGGTCCCATCAAGGCAACTGAGTAGCATCCTTAGTGCTGTTTTACTGAAGTTCCCCAATTAGTCTTGAAGAATTTTTTCTGCATTTCCCAAAATATTTCCAGATCAATAAACAGCTTGCTGAATTTTACAAAGGGGCCCAAGATCTGGGCCTACCCATATATGTACATGCATGTAAGACACAGCATACGAACGTATATACATGTGTATACCTATATATGCATACATTGTTTTATTGTCACTTCATTTCCTTCCTGCCCCATGAAACCGGGTGGTTTTGTGCCATGCCACAAATGGTGTGCTATGTGAGCACACTGGAGTGAGGTTAGGAGGACTACTATACCAGGTCTCTATTTTTATTTGCACAAGCCCATATTCCCACACAAGATACTGTGGACAGACAAGTTTTATGCTATGTCACTGCTTGACTAAAAGAAAAAGGGATATATAAAAGTCTCTTAAAATTCCTTTTCTTATGGTTGTTTTAGGTATAATATTTCATGCAGCATGCCAGACAAAACCTTCCCTTAGATCAAGGCCTCTGACACCACCAAGACCCTTGCAGAAGTAGAGAGGCAAGCAGCAATGCAGTCCTCGGGAGGGGACTTAGAGTTTCCATTCATTACCCTAGCCCTGACACCTCTCTTCTAGCTGCTGCATTTCAGTTCAACAGTGTGTCGCCAGTGCATATCAGGAGTTACCGATGCAATTGGAGGAGACAGGAGATCTATGTTTTTGATAAGGAGATTGTGAGATTTTATTCACTTTGTCACAAGCATCCATTAGCGCGTGTTCCTCCTTGAGCCCATGGTTTCCACATGTACACCCTCCACCAGGCCCCCAGGAGAGGAATGGGTCTTATTTCAGATTCAAATGTTTCTTTAATTTTTATGGCTCTTCTTTTGTGCTCCACTTCTGAGTACAGCGCTGAGGGAGAAAAGGTGACTGCTCTGGGATAACTTGCCTGGACTAAATAAATTCTTCCCTTCTCTATTTAAGATTAATTAAGAAATGCTGAAGGGAAAAAAGATCAGAGCTACTCTGAGATTGTTCATTCCATCCTCCAATTATTCATTATATACTAAGCCTGAAAGAGCTGTAATTAGATATGACAAAAGCCTGATGAAGTTCTTTTTCTATATAGTTCCCAGCATGCTGGCAGTCCCCCAGAAGATAAATATATAAATAAATATTATTATTCTTCTCAACGAAGGTCCTCTGTTCATTATACTTCTCCCTTTTTCCTTCCAAGGCCTAACCCACCTGGACGTTCCTCGTTTGATAGTCTGTGCACTGAGTAGGCCCATACAGAGATGAAGGGAGATGTTGCTGCTTCTCCATCACAAGCTACTGAAGAGTCCAGCCTAGCACTGTGCTTTGTGAAGCGCTTGGAGGAACTTGTGTGAGCTTTAGAAAACCCCCATAGCTTCTGGACCCAAACATCTTTGCAGATCTGTGCATTAACACGAGATCCAGACACTCGTGTTGGGTTTCTCCAGTGTAGGCATACCACCTGAAAACTAGTCCCCTTGTTCTAGCAGGTGAATTGAACGCAGACGTATGAGGCACCCAGGCTTCCTGCACTGGCAGCGAGGGCAGTGAGGTTCAGGGACTGGAAGGAGCCGAGTTTGGTGCATTTGCTCCATTTGAAAATGTTGTCCTTAGCAATGGAATCACTGGTCAGCTCCACAACTTTAGGCTGTGGTCTAATTTCCCTTATTTCACGGTCACATTACTAGAAAAACTATTCAGTCCATTTAAAAACCTGGCTAACTTGTCTGTCTCAGGCATTTCCTCGTTCTACTTCCCTTCTTCAATTTCTGTTTGCTTTAAATGAAAGCAATTCTTTAAGCAAAGTGGTACGTCTCTCTCTATTTCACTTATTCTTTGACACAGTAATTTACACTGGTGAGTAGGAGACGTAAAATATTTTACACTCTAAAATGAAACCATGTAGATCTTCCCACCTGCAGGGAATGTTCTATAGTAGGTACTTTTCTCTGACGTCATAGTTATTGTTTAACCGGATCAGGCTCGAATCCTCAAAAAATGTTGGCTTGCTCAGAGGAAAAATGCTTTAGCTTCCAATGGCTTTTACCCGAAATGACTTCAGAGTTGGTTGTTTTGTTTTGTGGGGTTTTTTTCACAAGAATTAGGCAGAAGAAAACCCATACACAACCAAGCATGTGGAATAAGAGACTCAAAACAAGCTGCTTCAGTCACAGGCTTCCCAAAACCAACAACTCTCGCATGTGGGAGACTCCAGCCCTCAAGCTGATGAGTCAGTATTGGTGACTTACACTTCAGCTTGTGTTTCTAAAACAAAGATCTTTATTGCCGTCGTCTTGTAATAAAGTGAAGACCACAACGAATTAAAGTGCTGGGCAATATGTTACTTGTGCATGAGAGCATGCCCCTGGAAAAATACTAAGCTAAGAAGGGAAATAATGTCAACAGCAGAAAGAAAGCCTCCGTTGTTTCCATACTCCTTGAGTGTGTCTGGTTTGCATCTGTTACTACGTTTTTCACTGAAGCACTTTTATTTCTTTTATACATATGAATGTTTATGACTGGCAGTTTGAAAATGTGGCTTTACTCTGATTGACTCTACTTTTTGTCTGTACATAGCCCTTTTTAAGACTGTACTTCTCAAGCTGTGTTAAAACATGAGCAAAACCAACACATGGAACAATTTATTGAAATGCCAGGCAGGTTTGACAGGTGCAGGAGAAATTGCTTGCTTTCACAAATTGGAACAGCTGCAGTTTTATAGGTGATGAAATTGCAGTGGGATGGGGTTTCACATTTGTTAGTTCATCTTGTGTTTGCTGTTTTGTTTTTGAAGCATTGAGTCATTTCCCACTCTCCGAGGGGGGCTCTAAGAACTGTTCCTCAAGGAGGTGAAGCATCTAGTCTCTACAAAGCAGGGGAAGCTTGCTAGAAATTCAAACAAATTTCAGAGTAAACTGAAATGTAACTAGAAAATACTAGTTTTCTCCTTATGGAACTATAAATAAATGTTGCTTGCAGCTTTGGGAGCAGGAAATGTTATAAACATTAGGTCCACCTTCCAGATAGACTGAGCTAGATTTCATTAAGTATCTTAAAAGAGTATCATGCACAGGAAGTTTTGAATCATTGACCAAAGAACGTTAACCTTATCAGAGTCTCTTGTATTAAGGGGTTTTACTTTCACTCTGTGCAATTGCTACAGGAAGATGTATGTTTTCTTTTCAAATTATTCAGGACCATACGTTTTCCTCTAATGACAGGGTATGTATCAAGTAGTGCCGCTCCCCGTACGTTCATTTTTATCATCCTTGCTGGGAAAAAATAAGTTGAAAAATCGATAAAAGATCTTAAAAGAATTGGTCACATTTGGCACTGGATTAATTTGTCAAAATACGTGAATTGTAAAACCTTCTCTTAGCTTAAATGTGAAGATACTGGTTTGAGACATAAGTTCTTGTGTGGCTCAGAATAAAATAATCTTTTAAATTCTGATTGAAATGTATTGGTGTCTCACACCCCGCTATGCACAGCATCTCAGCTGGGATGCCATTTAAAAATTGCTAATTTGAATGATTGGAACTTTTTGTTTCTCCTCAAACAGTATCCTTAGCAACTCAATAGCAAAGGCAAATTGGTCACTAGAAAAAGCTAGGAAAAGGTGAATATTGTCCTGGAAGACGTGCCTTTGAGGAAAGACATCTCCTTTGACTCAGGAACGGAAGAACAAAGGCATTTTTCTTCTCTTACCCGGAGGTCTCCTAGATGAGAGGACTACCCCAGAGCCCCTGAGTACTCAAGTGGGGGTCCTGACCGGGGCTGTGCCGGCCTGCCCCCATGGCACTGCCATGCCACACTGCCCGTAAGCCTGCGTGGGCTGCCGAAGTCCCTGCTGCCAGATCCCATCTGGGAAAAAACACGGTCATCTCACACCTGGAGCCGCTCCAGGAATATTGCAGCTTTCTGAGTTATATGGTCCATCTCACAGCTCTGTGATGTTTTCGCCTGTCTATCTTGCAGGGCCAGAAGGACTGGGGACCCTAAATCAGCTCACCTAATAGTCCTGGCTGCCTTAAAGATGTATAAAAAATTAGGATAGTATGCAATATTATATAGCAAATTACAATGGTCACTTTCTGCCAAAACAAAAGGAGAATCGTGAAGTGCAGTATGAGGCTCAGATTAGGAATAGGAAAGTTATTAATTCCAGGCCACAAAAAGTGTGCTTCACTGCTCTGAACAGCATGAAGCTTTTGACTGAGCAACTATGGATGACGACTGAATGGGATTCGGTGCTGTACCCAGTCATCCATTGTGTTCTGCCACTGCGGCCATTATTCTTGTCCTGTAGTTAAACGTTATAATGCTGTGGTATTTCAGCCCAGACTGTTGAAGGATGCAAAATAATTATTGCATCTGAAAGCTGGAAGTATATATTTAAGGGAGAAAAAGTACAGTGAAGTATCTTTGTTTTGCTTGGGCTTTTTTTCATTCAGCTACCTTTGCAGCCCATCCACAACTGAACATGCGTTCCCTGGCTCCTGTGTTCGGCTTAGATGCTCACAGTACCCTGCAGACTGCTTTGAGGTTTTGACTGATGGATGTGGGATGTGGTGTTTACCAGAGTGGGAGTTAAAGTAAACATTGCCCACGTTTACTGACAATTAGCTTTGCTCACATAAAATAGAGAATACAAAAGATAAAGTACAGCAAGCAGCCTCCGACTATTTGGATAGGATTTGGGGTTGTATTGTTCATGTTGGTTTTATTTGACCTAGATGAAAAGCATTTTTAACTTGGTAGCCTGGAAAGATTAGATTTGCACACACACAATGAACTCCATTTTGTTTTGTTTTCCTCTTTGACATAATACGCAGAGAGAGGGTGTTTATACACCAGCGTGGACAATTAATCTATTGTCTCATCTCCTGTAGAAACAAGTGCCATCAGTGCTTACAATTGATCCAAGAGCTCTTACCTGATTCCAACACATCAGTTATTTATTTATTCACAGAGAAAAGAATCCCATGAGACTAACAATTGTTATCAAGGACAACACGGGAGGAAGGAGGAGAGGAAAACTCTAAGTGGTGCCTGTTCAGTTGTTTAGATTTCTTTTTTTTGTGTCACATTTCAAACAAATCAGCCAGTCATTAAGAGGACACAGCAAAAGTTAATTCAGCTATCAATGTGAGATGTGGGTTTTACAGACTTTACCCTGCACCATTGGAGTTGTCAAGAGCTTTCCCATTGAGTGGAACAGGAAAATCAGCCACTCAGATGTCTATGTGCTCATTAACACTTGCTATTGGCATTACTGGTGTGCCTAAGTTTTCTGCTGCTCTTCATACCTTGACTTGCATGAATGCAACTTGTTCAGCAGGAATATTTAAACCCCTGCCTAGAGCATCCCAAATTCCTCAAGTCATTTTGGTACCGATCATCTTTTGGGATTGGTGTCTGACTGCACTCACATCCTGATGTATTTTTTTAAGAATCTCACCTTTGCTGACTTGCTGCTGTGGCCTAGAGACATGGCATTTACACTTAAGATCATAAAAATCTGCCTTATTTACTTCAGGTGTTAATGCTGCAACTGACGACAACAAATACGGAAACATTTACTACGCTTCTTCTTAGATACATTTGATTTCTGCCAGATGCAGTTATGGCAAGAGAAATACTTTGGTGTGGGAAAGCGTGTGTGTGTTTCTGCGTGTGTGTGAGTGTGTATGTGTAAATAGCAATAAAGTACCGATTAAAAACCATGACAAAACCCCTGAGATGCTCACCACAACACAACGATCCTGAGCAGAGATGTGACACAGAACAGGACAAATTCTCAGCATGAACCAGGAGTGTACCTGGGTCTGGGAGACCCACAAACACTTCCCAGCCCTCAGACTCAGGTACGTGCCCCAGCCCCTGTCATGCTGGGGCAACCGTGTCCTCCTCCCTGTGCGCTGGTTTCTACAGGAGGAAACCTGGAGGTATGAGCTGAAGGGGAACTATGTGTTGAGCTTGGTGGAGTGATGGACATTTACACCAGACCAATTTGCCCAACAGCTGTATGGCATAAATACATCTAGCTGGAGGCAGATGGAGAAGGTAGAAGATTATTAAACATTCCAAATTAAAAAAAAAAAAAACAGAACTAGGATAGGTCAATCCTCTAACCCAGGCCTTATGGTTAATTGCTGGGATGCCAGAAAGATTATGAAAGGCATGAAGTTAAGACCATCACATATACCTTCACATGCAGTTCTTGGTGGTATTTATTAGTCACACCTATAAGCAGCCACAAAGGTGGAGGCTTTCCACAAAGATTTATTAAATAATTTATGATGAAACAACAAAGGAAGAGAAGGATGAGAGGAGAAACCGAACCCCAGAGAACTGGCACAGATTTCCCTTGGGCTTTCAGGAGTCCTGCCACAGACAGAGTTGCATTCCCACGTCTGCAATACCTGGTGCCTGTGACCAAAGTGTGCTGGGGCTCCTGTGGAGAACATCATCATTCCCTGCACCCCCCAGACCCTGAGCTGTGGCCTATTCGTCCTTCCCCGGATCTCCCTCACATACATACAACCTTTCTCCTGGCACACTTGGAGGACTGAATTCTCCATGTATCCAGGCCATGTTCATCCAGGGCTGGGTGGAAACAATGATGTGCGCTGTCATTTGGCCTCAGCCTTTCTTTAGTGAGCAGCTTCTCAGCTTGCAGAGAGCAGCAAATGATGACTGTGCAGTGAGTTGCCCTTCACTTTCCTTCTTAAAATAAAATGTGATTATTAATCAACAAAGTGATGTGTCTCAGGGCTCTGGAGGGAAAAAAAATAGCTTGAGGTGATCTGACAAACCGATTCTTTTGCTGTGCTGCATTTCCCATGGGACATGACAAATTAAATGTCGAAGCCAGCTAGAGAGTAGCGATATATCTCAGTCCTGGCATTAATCAGCCTGCCTCTCATTTGCCACTTTCCATTTAAGTAGATGACTGTATACAGTTTGAACAATGGAGCTTTTCATTCCGTAATCACCCTAACTGTAATTTAAATAGGTTTCCTGACAGTCACCCTCCAGGCTTCGGGGAGATGATTCCAAGAGCTGTGTCCACCTAGGGTTTACATAATGGATGAAAATTCAAATCCTGGTCCGAGGTGCAATTAGATAACACCAAGAAAAGGGAAGAAGGGATCAGATGAACTGCAACTAGAGAAGGAGAAAAGTACATTTGATATCACTGAGAGGCAGAGCAAAGACACGCACATGCACTGACCTAGATCACAGTCGAGGCATTTGATACTGTCTCGTAGGGAAATGAATATCCAGAGACTTTGCAATGCAACATGTAGAGTAAATAAGAGATGACTGAGAGCCATAAAAACCCATGAACTGATGCAAACAGGAACATTCATGAAGAATATAAATATTAGTATAGAAAAGTTCAAGTGCACAACATGGTTTATTCCAATACCACACAAAATCAGGAAAAAAAGCTTGCCCAAAGTTTCAGAGGAATAAAATGCCGCTGTACAGAGTGTGTAGTTGCACAGGCTGTCAGATTAAATGCGATACTGTTGTGCTGATGGGTGTGATGTTTCACTCAGAACTGGCTGATAATATTGGACCTTCAAGCAGATTTTCACAGTTTCCCTTAAGCCATTGCAACATTCAGTTTAGCCTTAGTCCTCAGCAAATGTTTGAAATTTCAGATATTCTAATGGCCTATCAAATTTGTCTACAAACATATGCCCTCCTTCATCCACATTAATATTTACTGCTCCAGAATATACATCTTCACACTATTTTGCTAGATCCTACAAAAATCAGTATTCTGCACCAGGCACTGGGACTTAGCACAGTAAAGTGACTTACACATCCACAAAGAGCCTAATCCTGCAAAATGTTGAGTCTCTGCATAAGGTACATTTTCCTATCCAGTGTATCCAGCAAGCCTTCAACTGGGAAGCCAGGAAACAAGCTTGTCGGTGTCCTGAGAAGTACGGTGCTTTCCAGAGCCTCCACAGCCAGGGAGGACACCCCAGCATGGCCACTGGTGCCATTGGTGCCTGCTTCCCTCCGGCAAAAGCCACGCCTGCATCGGTAGGGCCCCCAGAGAACAGGCTGGTGTTTCTCTCGTGGAAAGTATTGGTCATGATTACAGCGACGGGAACTGGCTTACGAATACCCGACTAAAGTACAAAATATGCTGAGTCGACCGATGCCATTGACAACGGAGCCATACAAAATTAAAAGCTGTATCTGTTTGCCATTACATAAGAGGAAAAGCCAGGACTGGGAAAAAAAACTGGAACTCAGCAAATCTCATTTAATCACATCTGGCAATTTTCTAGTCTGAGTGATTATCACTGTTGGATATCATGTTTTTGGAAAGTAAACCAAACAAAGAAACTAGAGCAAATAAGATTCAGAAAGTAAAGACACCTTTTTTTAAAAAAGACTTACGCACCATTCAGCAGTATCATAGGCCATGCTTGGGCAAATGTATTTAAAGCTATTCTCTTATTTATTACAAGGACAGTCACATTTCAATTTAGTTTAGGATCAGTGACAGATGACTACATACTAGAAGGGTGTACAACACTCCTTTGAACTCACTTATCTTGAAAGAATGGGGAAAAATGTCATAAATTTGGTTTGTGGTCATTGCAAGAAATACCAAACAATTTTGACTACCTGCAAATGCCCTTTGGAGGTCCAGTGAAACCAGAACTACAAAAAAATCCTAAAATGTGTCAGAGTGAAGAGGTATACTTAAGTTTATTCCCAGCCATGAAGGTCTATGAGTATGAAGTTGACTGCATTTATTCCAAACAGATTGTTCTAGCTCAAGGCGAAAAAAAACCCCAGACCGTCATTTGACTTGAAAATGTAAAACCTTTGCATTTGGAAAAGTTGAAATGACTTACTTTGACATCTTCAAAACTTTCTTTTCAGAAACTATTCAGGTTAGTAGATGTATTAAAGTTGACCATGTTTCACAGATAATTTTGGTAAATTACATTTTTCTTGCTTTGAAGCTTTTTCTCTCCAAAAAAGGCAAGGCAAAGGTTCACTGAAACATTTTGAATCAACTTTTAGCTAATAGCAGTAAGGCAATATTTGTCAAATCTCAAGCCTCTCTGCATGGGTGGGTATGGATGATGTCTTGCTCAGCCTCAGAAAGCAGCAAGAGACACCAGGCCTGACGTGATGGGATGCTGGTGTGGAGCTACTGTGTTACAGCTGACTGGCAGCTGCCAGCTCACACAACCAGCAAAGCAGACTCATGTCCACCTGCACAGGCCTATGAGGTTGTAGCTTCAAAGAATTAGTGTGGGAACAGTGCATGTCATAAACACAGTTGCATCTTAACAGGAAATTGTTGGGCCATCCACAACAGGCATGTAGTAGAAGCAATATCTAGCGGATATGAGTTGTTGATAAGAGAAAGGCATAATGAATCTATAGTCATGTTGGGGCAAGAGAAACGGGGAGCTCTTTTTTGTTCTACTCAGTCCTGTTGAGATTACTTCAGACACAGAGTCAGCTGCTTATACTCTGTAATGGTGAATGAAGTTGCCTGGGGAGTTTAAAGAGCCTTGCTTTGGAAATGTATGTACGGAAACCTTCAGAATCAGTTCAGAACAGAGCTGCTTCCAGCGGCCAGGAGCAGGTTCTAGTTTATTTACTGGTAGATGGATTTAATGGTAAAATTAAAAAAAAATAATTTGTTTGAATAATCAAATACTCCTTACATCACCATGAAGAACAATGCACCTAGCACTGTGGTATTTGAGCATCATATAATGCCCTAAAAACAAGCTATCCTCTGCTTCTTGTTCATCTGTCTTTGTCAATCATGGAAGAAATTGTGAGAAATTTCTTCAAAGCTGTTTTTCTTTTTTTGTGCAACTCATTGTGGGAGGGTTTTTTAGTGGATGTGAATTCAAAAGAAATGAAGCTTTGCACTTTGAAATCTTTAGTGACATTTAAGACAGCTCGAGTCAAACAGAGCTATAGACCTAAGGCACTTGCCTAGTGCAAATGTAAATATTAAATACACACAAATCTTTGAAGTCTGTTAAGGTTAAAGCTAGACGAAAACCTATAGTGTAGACTTACAATTCAATGACTAATATATATTAGTCATGACATTTCAATAAGCTTAACTGAGTCACTCTGAAAAGTAATATGTAACCTACAAACATCAATAGAAACACGAGATCTGCATAGCTAAGCCCAGAGAAGCGGTTTTTCTTCAGAAGTCTGCTCTTGGCCTCACTGCTATGAAGGTGCTGCCAATTCATACTTCCAGTTTCAAATCAATATTTTCAATGCTTTTGGATAGGGATACATGTTGAAAGTCAGAGGTGAATTACTTATTTTTCCACTCAGAGTATTGGTAACAATGACCACACTCTTCTGTGCGTGTTACTCTGTGTTACCTATGAATTTCAAAAGGCAAATGTAGGGTTTATCTGCAGATGGATACTGAGGGACATCAGTCCGAATTAGCTGAGGACGTGGAATTAGAGGAGATTAGTTAAATGTCATTAAAGTCCTCATGGACCTTTCAACTCAGAATAAAACCTGAAATTTTAACTTAGAGAAATGAAGCAAATGGCTACAGAATTAATTAAGCCCATCTTAATTCTGAACCAAACCATCCACATAACAGTTTATTGTGTGCTTACCTACTTCGTGCTTGGGCCAGCAGATATTAACATATCTGTGTAGGCAAGTTCTAAAGCTGGCAAACACGCCAGCTCTCTACCTAGCACGCTGGCACCCACTGAAGTGGCAGCCTCTGCTCAATTCCCCCCAAGCGGCTGCTGAGCAGGCGGTGCAGAGCCCAGGCTTGGCACCTCAGTGAATTTCGCTGAGGCAGCATGGCATCCTGGACTGAGCAGACACAACTGGATGTATACAAACCTGAACTTTGCCCAATCCAACGAAAGAAAACCAGAAGTGTTTTAAAGCTTTTCTCTGGCTCTGCATTTGAACTATGGGTGTGCTAACCTATTTGAACTGGTTCCAACCATTTAAAAAAAAAAGCCCTGCTACTCCATTCAATCTCAAACCTGGATGCTCCTGAAATTTTCCCACCCTAGTTTCCACAACCCCCCGTTGCATTAAATAGAATAATAATATGACCAGACCAGTGTTCGTAATCATACTTCTTTCTCATCTCTCAGTACAGGCTGTAATGTGTAAATAATATGGACCTATCATGTGAAAACATCAGTTTAATCCAACAGGTTGAAGTAGCAAAAAGTCATTGAGAGGAAAAAGTGTGTACTTAAGTTACAACCAGGAGTCGGTGTGGAATAAACAATAGTAAGAAAAATTGTTTAGGATTCACCCTGAACTCAAGGACCACTTGCTGATGCTACAGCCAGAAGATGCCACCTACACTCAGGTGTGTGCAGCTTCATAAAATGCATGCCCTGTTACTTTCTCTCATCATTACCATTCACACAAGTTAAAGCACTGATGGGTAATTTTTAATTTATGATCACTATGCTGCTGAATGTATATTTCATTGTCATTAAAAGGTACAGCTACAACATCATTTGATACAGATAGATTTTGTTTATCAGGAGTACCCAGGTCACATTTGGAACGCTTCTTAATAGACAGGCAGGCTAGAGATCTGTAAATGGAAACACAAGACAGTGAAACAACAGGTGAAGCTACAATAGAAATTATTGACTGCCTGTGTCACTGCAAATGCCCTGAATTTGAAATCATAAAACCAAACATCATTGGGTCTTAATGAAACCTCAGACCCAGATTTGCATTTGAATTCCTTCCTGAGCTGATGCTGTATACAGTTAAGCATTCTTAAGCAAAAGACTGGTCATGTCCCTTGCATTTTAAGAAAAACTGAATCTGCACCTCATTGCAGCCCAGGCCCCTCTCTGCTGACTGATTCTGCTTTCATGCACACTTTTGCCCACTGTGTGCACATGTAATTATACGATTGAAGATGCAGGACATCGAGGAAGAAAGGCAGAACTGGGTCAGAAAACTTTTAAATGATCACCAGGCCTGATTTAAAAAGGACAAAATTAATTGTCATTTACTCCTCTCAGAATCACATTAAATACATTGTATGGTTCCCATAATAAAACTACACCGGAAAATCAAGCATGGGTTTTTTTTTGACCAGGAATATGATTATTCTTTTCAACATACCAAGTCCTGGAATTAGATCAAGACACACAACCATGATTTTACTTGGGGAGAGTAATATATTTAATGATGTGCTTAACAATAATAGAATCAATTATGCTTGGCAAAATAAAAGTGTTTAAAATCTGCCGGAGTCAAAAGATCAGCTTCAAAATACGTTTATTCAAATGAAATCTGAAAAAATAACCCCTCCCCTACAACTTCAACCCACCAACCTGAAGCTAAAAAAGTCTGGGTAAGGAAAACAGTGAAACAGCCATCTCTCTGCACTAGAAGGGAATTTAGGAAGTATAAAATCAGAGGAGTTTGATAAAAATGTACCTTGGTTTTAACATCCTGGGAAAATGCTTCTGCAGAACTTCAAGCACTTGGGTTTCAATTCTGCAAAATTTGCTACAAAAGCTTGCAGACATGGCACCTGCCATCTATGACACCCAAGAGCTATATAGAGCAAAAACGGGGCTGATGTTATAGGGATGCTCCAAAGCATGGAAGTAGGGGCTAATGTCATCCACGCGAACTGACGTTGCTAGAAAATGCAAATGGAGAATGCAGTGAGAAGTGGCTTATTTGCCCACAGAAGGACATCTATTTGCTTGGTTTCCATAGAGAGGAGAGAAAATTTTTCCTAACCTTGAGATTTCTGGCAGTTCAGCACAGCAGGGCAATCGCGGGTGTATCACTCACGGAGGAGTCACCAGCAGAAGGCTGCTTAGAGATGTTTCATTCTGTTTGTTTATCATACGTGATCCTGGTAACCAGTTGCTGCGATATAGACTTCCACTGTTAATCAAACACTTGGCATCGTGCTCATGACTAATGTAACTTAAAATGTTTATTTTCCTGATGTAAAGCATCCTCTAATGGCAAATATCATCTCCTAATGAAGCATGGCGATGCTGAGGCCAAGCGCCAAGTGCTTTTTCTGGCTTGCCCCTGCGGAAGCAGAGGGAGACAAGTACTGTGCACCCTAGAGTGAGTCCCTGCAGCCCGGCCCCACTCCCCTGCACGGACTGCAGATTCAGCTCACAGAGCAAACAAGGTCGCCTCGTGTCCATAGGAGGCTGTTGGGCTGTCAGCTCTGACTGTCTCAGCCTTCTGTGCTGGTGAAACGTATCCTGATACATCCCTATGTATCCTTCACATTCAAATGAGAGAGTTTTGATCAGATTTAGTGCAAATATATCACAGCTCATATAGCGGTCTCTTTGCCTTCATAGTACAAAATTACTTGGAAAAAGAGCTCAGAAAGGTCTCTGTCTCTACAGAATCTTGTTAGGAAATCCAGTACTTTTGATTCACATGGCAGAAAACTGTCACATAAGTGAAAGGAAGAACAAACAAAGTGCACGAGGCTGACATCATGCCCTGCAAGCGCAGTGCATTGTGCTCGTAAACAATGTCCTTCCTGCTGTAGCGCGCAAGGTCCCAGCCAGGGAGCCGCAGGGAAAAGGAGAAGGCAAGGGAACACAGACTAGAGGAGTCAGGGTCAAAATCTGGGGCAGGTCAACATGAGAAACTGACTCTTGAATGTAGTGATGGGCGGCACAGAAAAGGCTGAGATAGTATATGAAGTCTGAGATGAAACAAAAGATATTGCCGTTGAAAAAGGACTGCAGAAACTTACAGTATTACGATTGTATATCTGCAAAAATAGCCTGCTTTCTCTTCGCAGGTGGAATTGAGCTTTCTGGGCTGGGAGTACTTGCTTCGGGTAGCTGTCTTTCTCTTTTAGCAGTCTACCATATGTCTTTCTAAAGCCTGAAAACTTTGTGTTGCAGATAAACTTATGGCAGACTTGCACAAAGCAGTAAAAAATCTCAGCATAAACGGCCTGGCTATGGTGTATGCTCACACACACACCCTGGCATGGCCTAGTGCTTTCTCATATAGAAAACTGTTCCTGACCCTATATGGTATCTGATTATTTTCCCCAATCTGTGCCTTTATCCGCATCAGAAACCCTACTGAGCCATCCCAGCTGCTGCCATAAAGCAAAGCGAGTCCATAATCTCTTTCTGTGTTGGCAGGTACGAAGGTGGATTAAGAACCCTATGGTCAGCGTCGAAAAGCACCCACATGCCAGCCTCAAATACCCGGGGTCCACTGTGATGCACTTACCTCCAGGGGATTCGGAGCTTGAGCCTCCACTGTGCCAGAGCTGCCTGAGCGACCACCAGCGAGAGAGCGCTCCTCAAGAGGCTGAGTCGTGCTCCTGGGAGAGCCAGAGAAGCAGCAAAGTAAGCCCCTCTTTCCTCCCCACAAACTTTGTTTACATGTTTCACACTGATAACGAGTCTGTACTTAGAAGATTGTACTTCTCCAAGAGAGACGGTATTCTCCGAAATCTGAGACTCTGATGACTAAGGCTGTTGTGCACATCTGGGCTCTGCCTTCTACCTTGAACTCTGATACCAACGAACAGCATGAGAAACAAAGGGTTCTTCACAAAAGTGCTTTGATGTAGTCTCTCAGTATTTTAATACATAGTAGTAACACTAAAAAGTATTTCCCTGTCTTAGAGAAACTCCTGTCCCACAATTACAAGACCACCCTTCTTCCCCCCGCCATGCCGTATCTTGCTTTCTCTTTAGAAATAAGAATTTGGCTCAGGAAGTTTTCCTGAGCAGGAGGTGAATGATTCAGGGGGTCTTTTAAGCAGAAGGGAAACCCTGATTTGCCTCAAGTCACGCCGGTATGTTATAAATGACATCATTCCGCGTGTAGCGCTGGGCAGTTGCACACAGATGTGAAGGTGGCAGAGCTCTAACAGCTGAGATGAAATGGTCAGAAAGCGGGTTCTCTGAGGCAGACCAGACCTTTCATTCATCGTTCAGCTCCACCTAATCCCTGTGGAGGAAAGCCAAACACAGAACAGAAAGTTTTGCTCACAGCCCATCATCCCTGACAGAACCATCCCTGGCTGGAAATGGCCCACAAAAAAAAAAGGAGTTGTAGAAACATAAAAGCAAACAAATAAGACTCTTTCCAAGTACAAAGCAGAGCAAATGTGACAAGGCATTATGAGAGCCTTAGCACACAGCTCACAGCAGAACCGTTTTTTCATGCTACATCTGCTGCATTTTTAAACAGGGAAATTCAAACAGAAGGTAAAAATGGAAGTCCTGTGTGCTTCAGAAACCCAGCAAAGGCATTTTGGTGAAACATATGCACAAGCAGAGTTGCTAATTACTCCTCTATTTTACTTCATTAAGAAGATTAATTTTGCTCAGGCTGAAGCATCAAAAAATGAAAGCACCAAAGACAGGATTCTGCAAATCCTTTGCCTTACCGTAGATCACATGTACTACTATGCAGCTGTAGGGCCTCATGACTGATTTCCACTAGGTTTTGCATGCATATGGGATAGATTTGGCTGAACGCAGATTCCCCCAGACCTCTCTGTCTCCTTACTGCAGGCAGCGGAGAGGCTGCTTAGTCAGCAGCTGGAGTCTGCAGCAAGGGGGATATTTTGCACGCTGCTTCAAAAATAATGTCGTCTGGTAAAAGACTCCTTGGATAAAGCTATCCTCCATAAGGTGTCTTTTAAGTAAGTTACAGCACAGAGTCTTTGAAGTGATTAAGTGTAAGGTCACTGCCTCTTTCTCTACAGTAAAACCAGGCAGGAAGCTTTTAATAATAAAAGCTGAAGGAGCTCCGTGTCTGACCTTTTCCAGGTTTAAAGAGAGTTGCTGGGTGAGGTTCTGTACAGGGGTTACAAATGACACAAGCTGCTCAAATGTGAAATAACTCCCTTCACTTTAAACCAATGAACTTGAACAGAGACAGTCTGTGTTTCAAGGAGAAGAGAACATGGTCTCTGCTCAGCAGGCAGGGAGCTCGGGATGTGCCAGTTGTCTCTCCTGGCTAATTCTTCTCTCTTTTTCCCCGTTACTCTTCCTTCTCTGTTGATTTCAATACTGCGACCAGGTACTAGTTTAGTGATTATAGTTCCTTTGTGCTATGCCCAACACCAACATCTACAAGGGTCCTACTCACCCTTTCCTTTTTCTCAAGGGCAAATTAATTCACAAAGAAATCAGCTGTGAAATATTATTAACCGCTTATCCTAGGCAACAAGCTTTCTCTGACATGTTTCAGGCTATTCTGATCAATTTGAAAAAGGCCTTATAAAAAACAATCTGATTAAACCACATCACCCAAGGGAACATATGTCTGTATTTCTATTCTTATTTTCAACACAAAACAAGGGGAAAAAAATCACTACTGCTTGTTTACTGTGATGGTAATTATGCAGTGGAGTCTTTAAAAATTGACTTAATGTAAACAAGATTATATTGAAACTGAAAGTGTTTTAAATAATGAGATTTTTTCTTAGGATATGCTTCCATTTCCACCTCCCCATGCTTTTCTATTAAGGCATGTGTCAGCTGGAGTTTATAAATTATTACTGATGTAACCTGTACTAAGTCTCCTCTATTATTTGTATGGTAGTGAATTATCTCTGTATTTTTATGACATTTTTCTGCATTGTATACAGTAGACTAGATAATTTTCAAGCAGTGCCAGAAAACCATGCTAATTTTCACAAGACTGACTTACATAGGTATATTATTGGGTTTTGTGACCAACGTGGATTAGTTCTATGGAAGCTTATGTCTGCTCTACCAGTGTAACAGCTGAAGCCCTAAAGGCTTTGGACCACTGCCAGGATAATGATTTACAATAACCATTCCTCGCTTCTCCATGTCTATCTACATATTTCAGGTTGTGTAAAACTCACGGGCTTGATGAGAAGGGTAAATTCCCTTTCAAAATACATTACCATACTGTATGATGAATATGCCATGTAAATAAACTGGTTTTGAAAGAGCAGGCAAACCACCTTTTAGACCTGCTTAGCAGTCTACTAAATGGGGAGAGAGGAACATGGTGAAAACTGGATGTGATTTAAATCTCTCAGGTGAGGTTTTACCACGCTGGGTTGTTAGAGATAAACCATACTCACACACACACAAAAAAATCCTTTATACTCTGCATGATCTGTATATGCTGCTTACAATGTATTGTTATGGCCTTGTTTCAGACCTTCCTCTAAATAAGCAAAAGATAACAGACCTTGTTAGTCAGCTCAAAGTACCTTCTTTTTTTCTCAAACAGAGCCAAGAGCTAGGTTCAAGGCTTGTTCTGTTCTTCCCTCTTTGTCTAAAAATGCTCCTGCTGCCCTATCTGTCAGATGGCGTTTGTCCTGGAGCACCACGGACACATCTCTATCTAGTAGACCAAAGCTCTGAATGTTTAGAGCCTTTTCTTTCCAAAGCTAAACAAAAACCACATGCTGCCCCTAGCTAAGGGAGGAGAGGAGGGAAAGAGCAAACGAATGGGTTTATCCCGTTTGAGCAACGTGATTTTAAATTGCCAGGAGCATCTCTCTGTGTCCAGCACAGCCACTGCTGCATAACTGGGGGCTCAGGGGTGCTGAGCACGGCGCTGAGCCCCATCAGCCCCAGAAGGGATCTGCCCCCACATCAGGTGTAATATGGTGGGTCTGGCAAAGGGTTTCAGTCTCTTCGCCCTCTCTCGCCACTGCTCTGGGACTGGTGGTGGAAAAGAGATGGAGGCTACTGAGAGTTGCCCTGACTTCCTCCAACCACCACAGGCATGCCTGGTGTCTTTTGTGAAGGAGCATCAGGAAGGTCTTGCTTAGGGCTGCAGGGAATTCAGTGCTGCCACCTTTTTGGGCAACAGCTTATTGGAAGTTAATTACTCTGAAAGACACTCTTGGATCATACTGTTAGATCGATAGCATGAATTTATTTTACTATCAAAAACCATTCAAGGCTCCCATGTATAGGAGAGCTCTTGATTTCAACACTTCACCATATTTCAAATTTTGTCTCAGAGATGAGGAATGCTGAAAAAAATGTACCCAAGCCAAAGGTTGGGCAAATGTTTGAGAGCGTTCTACTTATGAATCTCTCCTATAAATAACCTACAGCTTCTAGAAACCTGCATTTGAAATGGAGAAAGAATATGTTGCAGGTGAAACACGCTGTGTAAAGCGGCATCACAAAAATAAGTGCCTTTTAATGGACTAGGAAAATACAGAGATGAGAAAAAGAAATATGTGACTAGGTCTTTGTAAAGAAAGAGTTTGGTGACAGATCTAACTGGGGTTTTCAGGGAAAGATGGTGTTCTCACACGTTTTGGACAAAAAGCCCTCCTACTTTTAATGATCTGCATTGGCAATGAGGCACCGTGTGATTTACACCCTGATAAGTGCTAGTTAATACACAAACATATGCGCATATGCAATAGAGGAAATGGAAATCCTGAAAGCCCAGTATGGGACAATTAATCCTGGAACCAATATATGCGAAAAGTGCTGCAATAAAGCATACTTTGGAAAAGAAAAGTAGGTGAAAAAAAATGTTTGAGTAGCAGAATTGTTCAGTGAAATCAAATCCGACGAAGACTGTGAAAGCCTCTAATAAACCTCAGCAAATTAACAACCTGGCGGCAGATTACACTTGATAGAGACAGAAACATGGTAATGTACTTTGATGGAATAATTAGAACTACTCAGTACACACTGCAGGGTCTTAAATTAACTGAGATTATTCCAGAAGGCAGGCAGCCCTGGGTGCCAGGGAGAGTAGCTTGCTGAAGATCTCAGCTCAGGGTAGCTGAGGTCGGAAGGTCAGTCCCACACCCAGCAAAGCCGAGCGTCTGCCCGTTTGTTGAGGAGTGCAGCCCTCCATTCACTGAATTTATTTCTGCCCCTGTGGAGACGTATGGGGAGGGACGGGAAATAAATATACCTAGTGTGGGTGAGGACAGACCAGCGATACCAGGGCAACAAATGCCTGGGAATGGCGTCGCAGGCCAAACTGTGTCATTCTTTCCCTTCATCTACATAATGAGATCTATTTTGAAGTGGCTGGAAGAGCCACTGATACAATGATAAGATCTTGTATTTCATATAAAAGACTGAACATTATAAGCAGACTTTAAATGTAAGAGTTACAGGGATCTGGAACTGCCTGTCAAAACAGAAAAGTCAAACTAATTTACAGCTGGAGTTTAATATATTCATATGTAGGATGTTCTTGCCTTTACACTTGGTTACTCGAGTATTTCAGAGTAATCTTGCTTCAGTCCTACACCCCCTAAGACTGGAGGATGGGAGCTTATCCCACTGAGTTTGGGAACTGCACCCTGTACTCATAAGTATGACGTACAGACAGGGATGTTGGGCAAGCCTGTTTTCAATGCTCCCTGTCGTATTGACAAGGACACTTCCAACATAATCAAAAGGAAAAATAGGTTAAATCTAGTAAAGGAAACATTTGTATACTGCATGTAATTTACTTGAGAATCCACAGCCGCTGGAACTCCACAGCTTCTGTCTGACTTTTTTTCATATACGAGTAAACCCAGTGATCATATTCTGCTCCAGAAATGTATTATAGCACTGCCTGAAAATGAAAGAGCATTTTAGAGAAGCAAGCGCTTCAATATGAGCATTTATAAGGTAAAGAAGCTATTTTGTACTTCCCTCCATTTAGCAACTCCTGGCTGCAGAAAGTCTGTATTTTCTGGATCATCATAAGCCAAAGTTGCAGCTTAACCCTGCAAGTTGACAGTCTCAAATGGAAAACTCATTTTCATCAGTATAGCTTACAGCTATTTCCTAAATAGTTCTTTCTAGCTGACTGCACTAAAACTCTTTTAGCTATTGATATAAATGTGTCACTAATGGGTTTTTTATGGAATTTGGAATCGAATACATTTGAATACATATCTCCACCCATAAGCACGGGTTTATGTACCTGCCAATAGGTGATTGTACTTTAGAATTTGATTGTGTGTATATCCAAGGACCAGTGACTCAAATGTGATTTTACTGCAGATCCTGTGGCTTTAGCAAGATGAAAAGTAATCTTAGATTTCTCCATTGCTCAGATTTCTCAGCAGCTGTGCGAATCAGCTGTGAAAGCAACAAGGGAGTGAGGTGGGAATAGGCTTTGTTTCAGGGATTAAATCTAAATGCAGCACGTACTTTCATGGTTTTGTAATGGATTGATATAGGGTTATTACGGATAATATTTATTTAGATGAGTCAAAAATGTTTAACACAAAAGCGTTTTCAAATGGAAATGGCAAAGCACAGTTTGCAAATGCAGAGGCTAAAATTATGTGTAATTTCAGTGAATGGCGAAGACTGAATAGCAGACAATTGCCTGTGGGGGTTTTTACAGTCCCAACTGACAAAGCCAATGTCTATATAGCACAGAGCATATAAATCAGTTTCATGACTCAAAGAAATGATGCGATACATCAATCATCTGCTTTACAAATATGCAGTGAGGCACTCAGTCATTTGTACATCCATCACAGGTCTGTTCAAGTGCCATACATTTAGTAAATTAATTGGACAAGTCACTATCAAAACCTGAAAACACGCTCTCCTCCTTTTTGAATGCTGGTTCAACACGATTGAAAATAATTCAAATATCTCCTGTTTTAAAGAAACTGATCGTCAAGGGTTTCCCTGAGGACATCTGCAGCTGGAAAATGATTTATTGTACTTTCCACTGGGTTTCCGTAATACCTGGACTGGAAATGATGTATCTTTCTCTCTCTTTTCAAAATTATTTTTATTTTTAATATGATGTTTATCTAGCACCTTTTCCACTCAGAGATCCAAATGGCTCTGCTGAAAGTCGTAGAGATTAGAGAAAAGTATTAATTTCTGCTTTGGTGGTACCAACCAAAGACTCAGCAAATACTCAGCACAGTGAGTGTGAAGAATTTGGGCCAGACACAGCAGTGTCTGTTTAGTTTTGTCCTGTCATGCAGGACAGACAAGGGTCATTTCTGATTAGCAAGTGGTCAGACACATAAGGTAAGGGAGTTGCGTACTAGAATGGGACAATGTTTTCTGTTTCTCCAGAATCCTGCTTCTGGCAATATTTAGTACATGATGTCAAAGAAGAAGGTGGACAAAACCAGTTCACTTTTGAGAAGAACATATTTTTTGCAGCCTAGCACTGTGTTAGATCCTTTGGATCTTCAAAGGTTATATTTAGCAGGGACAGTTGGAGTTGCTATCCTCTACAGGAGTTTTATTTTAATCTGTTTATTGCCCATCTTGTAATCATTGCTTCAGCTCATTTTGAAGATAATTCAGCGCTTCATAGTAGATTAATAGTCTGTTGCATTGTGTGACAAGGTCATAAAAACAATCTGACAGGCCGTTAATACTCCTCTCTTAAAGACTAAGGGCACTGAAGATAAAACAGATCTCTTTCACACATGCATCCCTAAGACCATGTACAGACAGCTAAAGACTAGGTCTTTAAAATAGCCAAGTATGACTGAAAACCAAATTCAAACACCAAGGACTGTAAGCCATGTTACAACATAGTCAGGGAGTCCAGGTCTGCACAAAGACGGTGGGGATGCAGAGGGCAGAAGTGGCTGCAGGGCTGTGTGACAGCAGGACTGTGTGGAGCAGAGGAGTGAGCGGAAACCTACTTGACTTTCCCAATCCTGAAGAGTTCCCCCCTCAGCCAGTTTGTGTCCCCTCCTCCCCACCAAGTGTCATTTCATGGCCTGTGCTTTTGAGGATCGGCAGGAGTTAGTCTTGTATGTCATTTCTCTCTAAAGAAATGCATCTCTGACCCAAAAACATGTCCCATAAAGAAAAGCTTGTTTCTTCCTCCGGCTACTCTATGTGCACCAGTCTGTCTATCTCAGGAAGCCACAGATATCACAAGACATCTCAAGTGTCTTGGTCGGTATGAGTAACACAGTGAGTAACTTTGTTCTCATCTTAGCATTGTAGCTATTGGATTTCTTTTCAGTTTACAAAGAAGTATCACTATTTTTCTGTCTAGAACTTCCAGATAACTTTTTCTGTGGAATTTTCCTCTGTGCACAAAGAGGTTGTAATTGGCCAAGACCTCCATAGTAAAGTCATGCATTCTGTAAATCCTATTATAATGTTAGTTAATACAGCACATACTGCTCAGTTAAGTTTAATGCAATTACCAGATCCCAGGACTCCTCGGTGTCTCCTGTCTTAATACGGGGTACTTGTTCTGTATCCAATTATACCCTTTCCATTTTGTGAAATCTTTCCCCCCCTCTAAATAGTCGGCATGGGACGTTCTAAAAAAGTTTCTGTGTTGCACTCTCTGGATTTGAGAGGTGCATAATAAGTTGACTTTTTTGACCATTTGCATTAATGGAAAGATAATTATTTCCAAAGCAGCACTGCAGCTGCACAAAGAGTTTGTATGGCCTATATCGTATCACACCATATTGACATTACCATTAAAACAAAAATCTGCTCAGACTTGTAACAGTTATACTATTTCAAAATTATTTTGGAGCCTTACTGGCAAAGAAGGCACTGGTTTTAACATTTCTTGCTAGTTTTGTGTAAGTTGGGGAATTAATTTTGGAGGAAAAGAACGACCACGTTTTCCTGATAGAGAGCTTGGGGAGCGGGGCTGGGAGCAGGGGGGTAATCCCATCTGACATCTATGAAAGGCACTTGAGTCTTGAAGAAGAGGGAGTCAGGCCCATGGGACTTCTGTAGATTAAGAATGACCAGTTTTAAGGAATTCAAACGCTTCTAGTTAAGAAATCCTTAGCAGTAAGCTGTCATGTGAAACCATGTGGGTTTTACTTTCCTATGCAACAAAGAATTTTTTTTGCTTTGCAGATAAATGGATTTACAGATTTAAAAAAAAAAAGACAAAAAAACCCACCCCTCAAAAAAAACCCCAAGATAAAACAAACAACAACAAACTACAAATGTGATAAATACAATAAATGTTTGAAGAGGCATCTGATAGTACCTGCCGACAACACTTGCCTTCTGGAGCAGAATCCACTGCCCACAGTTAAATACTAGATGGGACATTAGGAAGCATTTCTGTACTGAGGGGATGGTCAAACAGTGGAATAGGCTTCCTAGAGAGGCAATTGATGCCTCAAGCATGTCAGTGCTTAAAAGGCACTGGGACAATGTTTTACCTTTTGGTCAGCCCTGAATTGGCCAGGCGCTGGGACTCGATGATCGTTATAGCTCCCTTCAAACTGAAATAGTCTCTTCTCCTCTCTTCTTCTCGTCTTTTACATTGCAGAGGCAGAATTAGGTGCTACAGAATAGTGCTGAGCAAGCAGGTAGAAAACACAAAAAGGGGCTAGATAGTTGTATTTCTCTAAACCGTGAAGAAAGATTAGCATGCAAGAATGAACTTCAAAAGAATGCCATAGGATCCACTCTTGCCCTTGAAAGATAAGAGGAAGAGCTGCTAAGAGTGGGTACCTCCCACGTATTATTGCTGAAAGTGTGAAGTGGAAGTCTGAGGAAAGCAGTGACTGCAATTTACATACGTTTTCAAATCTAGTAGGTGGGGAAAACAAACACCTCCCCACTCCCAAAGCATCTGCTGACTACCACTCTCTAATGATCTTGTTCAGGTGAAATTGGAGGATTTGCAGCTGCACCACTCTGTAAAAGCACCCACAAAAACCGGTAGCCTGCTTGAATGCTGGGTAGCTTGCCTGAACACCTTGCAGGTTAGATGATTCCTGGGCTCTATTCACTGCTACAAGGATTATATCTGTGTAAAGCAGTTGCAGGATGAAGCACTGTTGTCACTGACAAGGAAGCCTACGGCTCCTGTCTGCTTCCCAAAGGTCTGATTCTTGAGATCTTGAGATTCTTGAGGTCACGTTTTGCCATCAGGCATGCAACTCGTATTTCAGGCAGCCTCATGTAAGCAGGAGAAACAGATTTGATTTCTCTAGGTTGGAAAGGCATTAAAACAAAACCTGTCACAACTGGAGCATTTGTTGTCAGGCCTGAGCTATTAGATAAAAGCAGGGATTGATGTCCTGCAGATGCTTTTCAAAAACCGCTCCTAAAAGTAAGCAATTACATAGCTAATGCTAACAGATTTCCCCCTCTATTGTCAGGTACTGGCTGTTGTTACTCTTATTATGAAGCCTCTAGCACTACTAAAGAGGTACCTGCACAGGTACCTACACACCTGGAGTTACAGGTTGTACCCTAGAAAACAAATGTCTAAAAGCTAGCATTATTGAGATGACGACATGTAGTTTCTTAAGGGTTCCTTTTTTTTTTTAACCTAGCCCCCATGAACTGAGACTATCTGAGAGATAAAGATACTCTGGCTTAAAATGCAGCCCTTTCATCAAAACAATTCCCCAAGCCCCAAGATAGATCTACTGAAAGAAAAATATAGCTGCATGCAAAGCCAAATGCATACAGAAATACAACACAACCCTTTTTTCTACACAATAAATGACAGCTACTGAGGGAATGGCTACAGATGAAAAGAACAAACTTGCTTTCTTTTCAAAGCACCAAAGGGAAATGCATGAAACAATGAAACTGTTGAGTAAGACTCTGTCAAGATAAATATCATATATCTGAAAAGAAAAGTATCTTTAAAATCCGATTACTATAACTGGGAGAATTTCAGAAGTCTGTGTGCCTTACTTCAATCAGCAGTTGTTTTTATCAGAATTGAAAGTCTTGAGTTTTTCTCTTTAACTTTGCTTTCATATTGCCGTACGTCACTGAAATGCTACAAGGTTTTCAGTTCCAGCTGTCCCTGAAGGTGGCTTTCTTTCTTAAATCCAGCATGTCAGGAAACTATGCTTATTATATTCCTAATGTGTCCAAGTAACATTCTATATAGGTATTCGGGTTAATTAAGTATATTGATACTGACTAAGTTGTCAGAAGCGACCAGCAATTTTAGGTACTTTGGCTCTTGGACGCACACGCACTGAGCTATTCTTTAAAAACATTGCAGAAGGTAAGAAACATCCTTCATGTGCCAGGGATCTATGTAGGTTTTCAAACCAGGATTTCAGAAACTGGAGCACTCAAAGCTGGTAGTGCCTCTAGGAACTCCTGTTCGTTATGTCTCATAATACCCACTTTTTAAAAGGTGGAACTGAAGCTGTGTGGCAGTGACTTTCAGGGATGACAAATTTTAAAAGGAAATACTCTCTCTGTATCATCCCCTCTCTAGGAGCACGCAACGCAATACTATGAAAAGGGAGCATCTGTTCTACAGTGTGGTTATTTAGTTATAACTAGTTTTCACTGTCTTCTTTCGGACATACAGAAAATATAGCAACTGCATGGGGGGGATTTTCAAATTCTTCAGCTTTAATCAATGTAATTTTGTCCTGAAGAGGAAATGGAAAAAATTCTATTTAGAGACTATTCCACACAGTCTATCAGTGTGATCTGCACCGCTGAAGCTGCACGCATGCTTCACATGCAAGCAGACCAGAGTTTTGTTTACCACAGCATCTGAAAGCCACGTGAAATGGGGCTGACATAACAGCGCAGCAAGCAAAGTTCTTATCACAGGTTACATGGCTGTTGACACATCGCACATTCAGGATACCACTTCACTTATGAACTGCAGAGTAACTTTCCACCCTGATAAGCACTACTTATTACTTTCCACACTCTACAGTTTTGGGAGGACTCTCTGAAATTCAGTAACTGGACATTAATCCCTGTAAGACGGGGATACAGCATAAAAGACTGTTATGCTCAGGTAGTTCCTCCTTCACCATGTGCCTCTTGCAGGCTCCTGTATTACAGGCACAACTGGAACATGAAACCCAACTACAAAACTGGCCCTTTCCGGAGCTGGTCACAGCACACCCCCATGGTTTCGGTCCTTTGCCTCTGCATTTGGAGAGGCATTTCACACCCAATTCAGAAGATAGTCTACTGATAGATGTAACTCCTTCTTGTCCTCCCAGGCTTGCCTGTAGTGGTAATATTTGCAGTCTTTGACCCCTTTGTCCTCTTACAGCTACAGAATTGCTACTGTAGGCTGTGAATCTGTGTTTTTACCACATTAGCACATGCTGAAGACAGTGCTGAACCTACCACTTGCCCCAGACTGTAACTGGAGGAGCAGAGGAAAAAGGCAATTTGGACCGCTCTCCAAGCGTCTTGCTGAAAAACTCAGATTCTATCAGCACCATGCATACAAGTAGCAGCCTGATTCTTCCCCCCGATTTAATTCCAGCAATACTGAAAAGAGTGGAAATAAGACCTATAGGAGTATTTGTATGTATGTAAGTCTATACCAGTTTCCTTAATCAGCTGTCAGCAGATCTTTAGAAGATGTTACCACTTTCTAAGTTTTGCAAAGAACTTTAGGGGAAAAAAATTGTGCTAGTGCTTTCACAGAACACGTATCAATAATATTTTTCTTTCAGTGAAACTGCTGTGTATATTTAGTTTTGAATCTTTTGTGTCTTGGCAGCAGCCTTGTGGTGAGGCTGCTCTGTGGTAACAGACTTGTTCAATTCTGTCACAACCTCCAACTCTGTTTGGCTCCAGATTGATTGTTGCCAAATTTGGGTGGGTTAGGATCATATTCTGTCATTTCACTAGGAATGCTGTTTCAGTTACTTCGGGGTAGAAACATAGACTCTTCTTGGACCAAAGCCACAATTCATAAATCAATTAATTCTGCTGACAGCCTCAGTAAGATAATGATAGAAGACTGGTTATGCTACATCTGCTTTAAAGATTTGTGGACAGCTGGAAAGAAGACCACCTGCATGCTGTACATATCTTTTGAAGGAATGGAAAAACTGAATCTCTGACTCTCTGAGCACAACTGGGAACTTTCATGAGAGACACACATAGCTATGAAAGTGTATGCAACCAACCAGCATTCCCGTATCTGATTACGTAACCGTGAATGCAAGCAAATACTTGTACCGTGAAAAAAGGAGCAACTGCCTTCCAGAGTTGCAACGACTGTTTGCACACATTAGTGTGTTAAATATTTTTTTGCACACATTAGTGTGTTAAATATTTTCGAATTTAACAAGTCCCCTTTTTCTTGGAGCTATGAATAGAGATAAAGTGAGTTGGAAGAGGAAGTATAAACACATCCAAAACACCTGTTTTGGTGCTTTTATGATTTGCAATAAACAATGAAATGTCCCTTATTCTTCCCTTACTCCTCAAAACTCATGGCTAGAGACAGTCCACAGCAGCAGTGGCTAAGAACCAACATATACGCTTGGTAGACATGCAAGCAGTTGCATATTAAACAGTACTCAACCTTTATGTTGAACCTTTGGACACCATTTGCCAGCCATTTTGTGCAAGCTTGAGTCTTGTTAACAATCACGCCACCAAATACCAGATTGTGAAACGTTCAGAAATAAGACTCTTCGCAAATGCAAAGCCAGACTGCATGGACCACACAGGCCCTATCCATTCCTCCCTTAAAGCCCATCTTGTGGGTAGAAACTGGAGCAAAGAAATTTGATTTAAATCTGATTTAAACAAAGTTCCAGTCAAAGTGGATGCTGCTGCATGGCTAACCAATGTAAACATCAATCCGGATAAGAACTATGTTTGTATAAGAACTTTATAGCTTAAGTAAGTCCCTTAATTTATTTCTTGGGTAAAACAAAGTTTTAGAGTTTATCTACACCAGCAATATCCTCAAGTCATGTCTTAATGCCAACATGTATGTTTATACTAACACATATATGTTCTGTGTTGGAACAAGGGTGGCTGATAGCAAAAGCAGGGAGGGATAGGATGCTGGGCACCTATGCTGCCTAGCTGGCCAAACACAGGGAAGTGTTGGAAAATGACCCCAGTATTGCACCAGGTGAGCCCATACTGAAGTCGCTCAAAGGATGTCACAAACGCTTTTGTGGCCACATACTTTCATCATGAGAGATTTTCTGAAACAGTGCTGAGAGCACACCACTCTATTACGCTCCTCAGTGCTGGGAGCTCCTTTGGGACCGAGCTGTTGTTACACGGGTGGGGGATATCTCCTTGACTGGCTTTGATGCAGCGGACTTACGGTGTGTACAGAGTTCATCTAACCTACATGAGTGACCCAGCCACTTTTGGCTCCTGCTATGAGAGCCAGAAGAAACCCACTGATAAGAGGCAATCACGACCCTGACGTAGCCATAGCCTATTTGTTCAAGTTATTTCAGTTTCTGTTCCTGTTTCTAATGGCAAACAACAACCACTGCCCTCATTAGCAGGCCAGTATCACTCCACCTCCACCACCTCTTGCAAAACGTGGGTGTAGAGTAACACGGGCTCGTAATAGTTGCACACAATTCCATTTCAAGTTTTGCACACGCACAACAGACAGCAATGACGCTATGCAGCCATGCATTTATGTCCCCTATGCAGCTCAACTGTAATGACAGAAAGAAAGCTTTGCTTCATTTCTTCCTCTGAACATGCATGCAACTAACATTGCAACCTTACATGAACCTAAGCACAAAAGGACACATTTTGCTGATTTGCTTTCTTTCCCTGCAGATGTTTGTAAGAGAGGTTAGGCAGCTAAAATGTCAATTGATTTTTCACATTCTCCATGAATGAAACTATCATCTGTGCCAGCTAGAATGTGTCCTTTCATTTTTCTTTTCCCCAAGAGGTGATCTCTCTAACCCTGAAGACGGAGCGAGATTTTCCGTTGTCTTAAACAGAAACAGAGTTCCTCGCTATGTCATTGAGCTGTTACAAATTAACAGAAATATGATTTAAAGTATAGCACAGGTAGACAGTGACTCTCTAAAATGTCTTTGCTTCTAACCAGCTTCATTTCCCTTTCACTTTCAGATCAATTGATTCCTTAGCAGGGAAAATGAAATGGAGAACGATCAGGTACTAAGAAAAAAGGATCAAACCTAAGTACAGCATGTTAATTCATGCACAACAGATAATATATTCTTATAAAAAAATGTGCTTGACCTTGCTGTTATGACACTGAACAGCAGTATTATGAAAATACCAAGACCTCAAAATTAGTAGGACATTGAAGCTGCCCATATGGCAAAGGCCGTTCGGCTGTCTCAGGATATGTACATCTCGGGCAATGTAAATGGAAGTCTTGATCCAGCAGGACAGTCGATGGGTGCACCGTGTGCTTGCTACTGATGGGTCAAGGCCCTTGTCTGCTCCTCCATCGTCCTCATCTTCTGTTCTTCAGTCAAGCATATCTGCTCCTCTTCCTAGAAAAATAAGTTTGTGTTTCAGAGAAGATTAAAGGATGCGTGAGCCAGCATCTTTGTACACAGGGATCAAGTGGTCTATAAAGAGCTCTCCACCACTGCTAGTGTAGACACTGCACAGGGCTAGGTGCTGTAAAAGGCTTTAGGCTATGTGGCCTTTGGGGCCAGAATTGGAAACGTGGTCACTACCAGTCCAAGAAAGACCTATAGGATTCATAGCACCCCTCAGATAACTCGCTCCTGTTTCTCTCAACAGCTGCAAATCGCAGCTGGCTCAGTGTGGGCGCTGCACACAATCAGAGCTGTTATCCTTCACTTCCTCTCACCAAGCTGCAAAGACCTGAGTTCTGCTACAAGAGAAGTAATAATTTGGAAATAAATTTAGCTCTGTTCCTGGGTAATTCATCCCTATTTCTAAGCAAACTCCATATACATGAAGTCTATAGGCCTTGTTAGTCCTGTTGGTGGGATTTATGAGACCCACTGTCTCTCTTAACTGAGTTCAGTCTCTTTGTATTTCAGTAAAAGGCAGAACCATAAGCATTGAAAAAAGGATCCCCAGATGCTTGATGAGCATCGAGAAAATATGCAGAAAAAAGGGCTACTTCATTGGTATAAAACCCACTGTATGTATAAGCTGATAGTCATGTAGGAATGTATTATAGAATATCACTTAATCATGAAAATTAATTGTAGGATTGGGAGCTAGAGTCTATTCTAGATTCTTTGAACGGAGTTTTGAGTTTGAACAAGTCTTCAACCTCTTTGTTATTTACATCTTCCGTCTGTAAAATTGAGATAACAATTATCCAATTAATTCATGGGCACGGTACTTCAAGGTGCCATGAATTACCTGTTGTCTCTGGCTTGTAGAAGGCATCCATCACTGCATGAGTGGTCACTGCTTTTATTTCTTCCCACGTACAGAAAAACAGAGAACAATACAATATTGGCACCAGTTTTCTATACTAGTGCCTAGGACAGAGTGAGGATGTAGTTTAGAGGATCAGTAAACTGCCTACTTAGTATCTGAAGCAAAATCCAGTAGCGCCTTCTCCCTGGCAGTATGTGCTATGTGACTGAACGGCCAGAGAGCAACTGTCACTGTAGGTATGTTTTTGTTGCTGAGACATCTCACTTGCTCATCCATGGGAAAACGTTCTTTGCTCGGGCCAGAAGCAGTTCAAAGAAAGCTGGAAGCATGCAAGGGTCACCGATTACGTCTGAGGCTTTAACACCCAGGGCTGAGAACTAGTTCAGGCAAAGCGAGAACTGACCCCAACCTTTGCCCAAATCTTAAACCAAATCTGAAGTAAATTCAGTTAACATTCATTTCCCTGCACTCATTGTTTGTGCATGACAGCAGGATAATGTACAACTGAATGACTCTGCTCTGGTTAGAGCCAGCAAGGAGCAGAAAGTCCAGTCTTATGACACTTCCAGGCTGATTCCTGGAAAAAAGGGAAGTATATTGTGAGCCTTGGAAGATATCCACAGCTCTGATGGACCCTGCAATCATGTGGAAGCTCTGTTCTCTCTAATCAGCATATCTCATTCATTCCAAACTCCGTGTCAGGTCTGCATACAGCTACTTTTTTACTCCACTGTGCTAATCAAGGAAGTTAAACTCTTCACTCTAAATTATTTCAGGTACAGTTTATCGCTTTTATTATAGGATGTGATGCATTAATTTGTGATGGTTAAATTGTAGTCCTATTTGGACAGCACAGCTAATGCTAATCAAAGGAATTTTTTTTCCGAACCTGATTTAGGATGTACGTACATGTTACTGTGAGGCATCTGCAAAGGCTCAAATTTATGGCTCTGTTTGTGTGCTACTTTGTAGGAATGGTGTGTGTTTTTCCCTAGTGCCAAATGCAAGATTGTTTAACCCTCCATGGAAGATGTTAAAGGCTATGATGAGTTCATCAAAAACAAGTTTGAGAGGCAACTTGACTGTGGCCTACAAATATCTCCCTGGTGGATAAGCTACTTGTAACACAAAACTCGTGAAAGAAAAGACATAAAAGTATCCTGTCACTGGAAGGTCATGCAAAAGCAGTCAATAAGGAAAAAAGTGAAAAAAATGTTGAACGAATAACTCATATAAGGAAGCGTGGATTTTCCATCACTGGAAATCCTAAACTCAAAACCAGATCTGAAATGCTGCCAGAGGTGAGGGAGGTGAGGTAGTAATAAACCTGGAAACATTCTGTAACCTCTTTATACAGAATATTGGACAAGATCATTGTACCAGCTACTTCTGACTCTACAGTCATTGTGACTGTAACTCCGAATTCACACACGCACCTCGATTTCCTCTCCATTCAGTATGGTTTGGCCTCTGGATTCCTATTTAGCCCCATGGAGTAAAACAGATAGGAATCTGAATCCTAATTCAAACTCTTTCAAAATCTGAAGTAAGAAGCTTTGGATCTAATATTCTGGCTTCAATAAATTTTTAAACTAAAAGTTTACCAGAGAAAGATGTTGCTTTTCTTTTTTTTTAATTTTTATTTGCTATTCAGTGATCTCTTATTTCTGCCACTTGATCATAACAAAAGCTGTTTGCTGTTTTATAACGAGCAATCCACAAGGCCTTTACTATACAAATAACATTTGTGTGCATAGTTTGGACTGGTGCAGTTCTAATGTAGATAAAGCACAGGTGAAATTTCCTGTAAGTGTAGGAAAGAAAAGTGCTGATTTTCACCGCTGCTCCCTTGTGACTGTTTATTTAAGAGGAAGGACTCTTTTGGTAATCAAACGGGTGAAATAGCTGCAGGTGCCGTACATCCATAACGAATCAGTAACTGTTTGATGCAGCATTGACATTGCTCTGCAGGTTTGCAGTTTCATTGCCCCTGGGTGCCTGTCCTTTGAGCCACAGCATAGTCCTTCAGCATGTTACATCAGCCGGTCCCATTCGAACAGATCTGTTTCCCAATCATTAAATACAGCTCTGTTTTGCACTGTTGAAGGCAATGAATCACAAAATCTGTGATTCACAAAGTGTTGTTCAGTTAAGTCCCTCAGCTTGGCGTCGGGCTAGGATGTGGTCCACTTGGTTCAGAAATAAGTGGAAAACACAGTTAACCCTGTCTGTCCATCTGCAGACAGGTGCGTTTTCTGTCAGTTGGCAATGGTCAAGGAAGATCTGGGTTATGTTTTTGCAGGTTAGATGGGAGCTACTCACAAATGGCTTGGACCTGTACTGATCAGCTACAAGTTTTACAAAAACTTACGCGGTTAGTAATTCTCCTATGAGACCCGAAGCCAACCTTTCACGTTCTGTTTTAACCGAGTTTTTAGGGCAGTAATAATATCTGGTTGTCCCTTCCCTGATAATCTTAGTAGAACAAAACATGGTCACAGATCATAAGGTGTCTCACAATTTGACAATTCCCAAGGCAAACCCATGATATTTATCAAAAATTAAAGTTGCAGTCTGAATAAAGATTCCTCTTATGAATGGAGGACATTTTTCCAAATAACAAGCACCTATGCCAAGTGCTTTTTTTGTTATATTGCAAAGATATGATAGGAAATGGTTTGAATAAATCAGTAATGCACTTGAAGTTCATTATTCTTGTCATTCTTGGGGCTTCTCCTCGGAAGGGAATCCTAGGGTATCTATGTTGTGGCTCTTATGGAGAAAAAAGTGTTTTGCAAATGTAGGCAAACCTCTTCTCCTGGGAGATAATCACTCCACCTCCTGCCTATGCTGCTGACGTGCGGAAAGCAGACTCGACAATCTGTAAGATTGTAAAGTAGGTATGTTTATTCGGCGCCGGGCGGCACGGGGTAGTCCCACCAAAGTGGTGCGCGCCCAGGGTAGTGGCTTGGCTTCAATTTATACACGTTGTGTATACATATTCATAAGATTTCCCAATACACCTATACATATGCATGACCTGTCCCCGCTTGGTATTAAAATTAGTTCCAAGGGGTCGTTTCCGTAGACTCCTCCCCACTGCGCTTGCGCAGTACCTTCTTGTGGTGGTCGTCGGTGGTCGTGGGGATGAAGATAGACGACTCCTCTTCGTCACCGCTAGTAACCTTTCGTTCTTGTGCAGACTCAGTTGTTCCCTTTGGCTTTTATCAAAACCGCAGGTTCGGTTTTTAGCTGGTCCTTAGGCTTTTCTAAGGGGACCCTGCACTTAGTCACTGCCCCATTGTTCTGTCTGTAACGACTTTCTGTGCTGGTGAGGCGACTCCCTAGTCCTCATTAGGAAAGTTTGCACAATAGTTAACAAAAGCGCTAAGCATCCCTTATCAGCTTGGTTCCCTGGTATGCACAGTGATCATTAAGTAACCCTGTACACATCAGAACTTCTTTAACCTCTTCTCTCACTGCTCTAGTCCAGATTGCTTCCCATCTTACTAAGGGAGCCCTTTTTCATACAGGTATATGCAGTTTTATCTCTGGGTCTTGAAAAATTACACCTCTCATCAAAGGAAGACCAGTTCACCTGCAAAGCAGTGCAACAGGAGGAAAAAAGAAGTGGAAAAAATAAATTCATGCTCTTTTCACCCATGGAACAGTGCAGGGGCCAGTGAGGCTTATGGTTTGAGTCATTCTGGCTGCAAATGTCTTCAGAAATGATGATGATCTCCACTAGGACACCACGATACGCCTGTCTACAAAGCATATACTTTCTGAGCCTTATAACACGAACAGGGAACTTTGTGTGGGCTGAATCCTTCTGAGGCCCAGAAAAGGACAACAAAAATGTAGAATAGCACATGTTGTGTTTTTACAGTAGTAACAGTCTGGAGAGCTGTGCTTGCAGCTGTGGGATCCTGCAGTCCATTACACCTAGAATTGTGGCCTTTTGCAGAGATGCTGTGCAAGGATGCAGAGTGCTGTGTGGAGAAACACGGTGGCTGGAGAAATAGTATCACAGCACGTGAAATGCAGACAATGGCCTTCTCTCAGCTTTGCAGCTCACTTAATTATGGCCCTTCAAGCTGACTTGATTGCAGCATAATCAACCCCACTGCAAGTTGTGGTGGTTTTGTAGAAATCTGCATCGGTGCTTCTTCCACCCATAGGCAAAGCTTTGAGTTCCTATATTTTTTAGAGCTCCACCTATACAAACCTCTGGATATTCTTTCACAGGCAGCCTGGAAGCACCTGACGGTAAGAAGTTACAAGAGCCATGCCCTGGTCTAGCAAACTTCAGATTTCAGACTCACCTAGGGTTCCTGCTTTGAACACCAGCACAGGGCAGTTCAGTCTGCTCTCATTTCAGAAGCTGCAGCTGACTGCAGTCACCAGAAGTGGTGGTGGCCCTTCCTGGGTATTAGGCACACTGGCGTGTTTTGGCAGCTGCTTAGGACCTTGGCTCCAGAGAGAGAAGTGTCTGAGAAGGACAATACCACTGAGACTTCAGCAGTGCTGAAGCAGTCCCACCAGAAGAAATGTGGCTGGCTCCCATTCATTTCAACAGATAACTAGCTTTAAAGCCTGATAATAGACATTTTGGCACCATCAGCTTCATGAATCTGTTGACTTTAGGTGAGCATTTCACAAACACAATACACAGAGCTAATGTATGCTCGGCTGTGTCGCATCCTGACATTGCCTTCATTGGAAGAGTTTGTCTGCGGGAATGAAGCCATAAATTTGAATATGTTAAGTGTCATAAGGAATTCAGTGGCTTATTTTGATAATTGAGAACCTCAAGCGAAAAGAGGATATTCATTCTCATCCCAGTAGCAAAAATATGCTGGATCCCAAGGCTGTGTCTTGCTAAATAAGGTAGATCCTCTATAGGACTCCACAAAACAGCAGTGAAGGTAGATAACTTTAATAAATGAGTATAATTAGGTATCTGTGAGCAACATCCTTTCTTTTCAATACAAAGCAGCTGTGGTATTTAGTCTAGATAATGTACTCTGCTTCCACTGTTGGTATTGATGTCCTTTCAAGTGAACAGAATATGCAGCCATTAATGACCTCTTTCCGTTAAGATGTTCAGCAAAGAAATAATTAACAATGTTGATGTATAAATTAGGCTTCAGAGTTTATATTGCCTTTGCAATGAATGAGGCAGATCACATTTCTCTGGCTCTTGGTTCAGCAGAGCAGGCAAGGACTGACTAAACCCTAAAAATAGCAGTAGTCTGACCCTAAACATAGCATTAAAAGCACATGCATTAGAGTCTTGGTTCATTTCTAGACCAGAAGCATTGCTTGCCTTACTAACATTGGTGTGGGGGTCCCCCATGGCACCTCGCTGTGCGCAGTGGAGGAATGTGGACACCACATTACAGCAATGGAGAAAGCGATTCCCCCAGATCCTCTGAGGCTCCTAGAATGGGACAGAGGCACTTGTATGAAGGTCTGGATGCCCTCAACCATTCCCATGCTGGATGCCATGAGGAAGACGAGCTTTTTCAGAGTATCTCATCAAATATTTGAATCTCAACAGCCTTTCCCATTCCCTGACCTACACCAGCCTTTGCAAGAACAAGCAATCAGTCCGCCTACCTTGTCTCTTTTCCAGTCCTTCCTTTACGGGCAGCCTCCAGGCCGAAGATACACTGAGAGATGCAGCAGCTGAAGAGAACTGTGTGCCTAGGTCAAAAGCACAAGAGGAGGAAGTGTTGTAGCTGCTACTTTATTAAGCATTTATAAAGACTGCTGTCTTTTTGCTGTTTCTAAAGCAAGAAAAAGCAGGATCGTGCAATTAACGTAATGTTTGAACAAAATACATAAAGCACTAAATTTTAGTGAAAATCAGTATTTCAAGTGTTACTTGCACTGACATATGCACTTCTGACTTCTACTTCCCCATTCTCCCAAAACATAGATCAGTGCCTTTAAACTCTGCTTCGTAGATAGATCCTCTAACATAGTTTACCTCTTGCAAATCAGAGCCAACTCCTAGGGGCGACTCCTAGGGCAAGGCTTAGTGGGAGCAGTCCCACTCGCCAGGGCGGCTGGCCTTTTGGGGTCACATTATCGGAGTACAAGAAATGTGGGAAGGGAGAAGTTGTGCTTCACGGGATGAAAGAATGTGCTGTTTCTACACCGAGTTACTATTGCATTGATATTGTTTTAAAATATTTGACCTACTGAGGTCTTATCTGCTGCAGCTTAAGTGTACTCAGCTAGCACAAAGACTTGGCCACTAGCATTAAACTATTTGTCTCCTTTCCCCTCACTGACCTTTAGGCTTGACCAATGTCAGCTAGGAAACAGACTTAATCCAGTATTTTACAAGCACCACAATAAGCACATTCACTGTCACAAATGAAAAGCAAAACTTCTTCAGTGCAAATATGATAAAGGGGAAAAATAACTTTAAAAAAAAAAAGCGCTTGCAAAACACTTTTTGTTCCGTGGATATGGTGACCTTGTACTTTTTCTCATCTGTTAAGACATGAGAATCAACAAACCTATACTTCATGTGAAATTCCCATATTCAGAGAATGGATTATTCAGTTGAATTGGCAGTATGTGAGAACAATCCAGGAAAACATACAAAAGAAACATCCTGCATACAGTAACAAGTAGGCTCTCCTTAAGGATGCCTCACTTTTTGAGAATCTCAACCAAAACAGCAGCATAGACAAAAAAATGAAAGGCAAGATTAAAGTGCAACTGTAAACACAGATAATTATGAAACAATTAAATGAGAAAAAAGGCAGAGGAGAAAAATTATTGGAATGGATGTATCTGTTAGCAATATCATATACAATTAAAATGAGCACACTTAGTGTTATAGGAGCTCCACAAGCTATTTCAAACTAGATTTCCTACCTGTTTGTGTGACTTCTGTGACTGGTGTTCTCTGTGTTTCACAAGATTTAATGCTTTTACCTTCCCACCACTGCTGTGAGGTACAGAAGTGTTACCGGCTGTGGTCCTGCAGACTGGCAGACTCTGGAGAGTGATGAGGTTGTTGTCAGCTCTGTGACTTGCTGGCATTGACTTCATTAGACACACAAGGGTGATGCTGCTGCAGTGTCAGCACAATCCCAGGTTTTTGCTGCGAACCTTCCTTCTGTCGGTGGGTGCAAACTTGAGCCTTCTGACCCTGTGCTGCTCTTGGTTGATGGGTAAGCTGGTGTTTCAGGCCCCTTGACAAAAGCCTCCATTGCCCTCACTTGCACACACAGGACATGGTGTGTGCATGAGGTGAGGGGGAGACATGCATATGATCCTTTGGGGAAAGATTGCTTCCAGTAACAGTAAAAATAAAGCATCCCCTTCTGCTCTGTTCCTCTCTAGAACCTATTTGCTTCCTTGGGACTTGTTCCATGTGATCCAGTGTGGCAATCACCATAGCTCTGGGTCCACTAAAAAGGCCAAGCTATTGTTGATATTTGTGTCACATTCAGTCAGAAAATACTCTGTACAACTTCCCAAAGCTTCACCTTTACAAAACTTTGACTGCGATGCTTCTTGTTTCATGGCAGGTTGACCAAGAGTTTCCCTTTTTCCCGGACTCCATTAAGGAACAGAGTTCAGGGTTTGCAGTATTCAGCCTTTTATTGCTCATGGACATCATGGACATTACGCTTCCGTCCTTGACACGGTGACTCTGCCACATATTGTCTTGCACATACGTAAAGATGTGCTTTTCTGTAGGGACAGATCCATGCCTAGTGTGTGCTTTTTCTTAAATGCTTTTCCCTGTGTTTTCTGAGCTTGTACTCTTCTGGGCATAATCACAGTTCTGCCTGGAATGCATCAAACTAAGCACTTTCTCTCCTTCTCCCTTCATCCCACAGTTACTTTCTATTCCCATGCTGCTTCTTTCCTGGCTCTTTAATTACAGAGCTTTACAGTAGTTAGAACAGTGGCTGCCCTGAATGCCTATTTCTTTCTTGTTATTCATCATGTGCTTGATCTCCTAAATAAAGATAGTCAGAAAACTGAGTCACTTTGTCAATACTTTGCAGCCTTGTGCATCCTCCACCCAGCTTCACACCTGTTTGGAGTGTGTGTAACAGTGGGTGAAGTTGCCGTTTGAGTTCTGAAATTTTTGAATGAAAACATTTCGTAAACTGAAAACACGAAGAACATCAGAGTTGAAAACTCTGCTTGAGCGACTCACGGAGCCCCATATTTATCCTGACAAGCTCTTTAATCCTTCAGGACTGCAGACTTTGAGAACAATGAATTTGTATGAGGAAGCCCTTAAGTTTTTATGTTAGCAAGAAAATTTCTCCTTGCCTTTGAACACCAGAACTTTTTACTGAAAGCCTGTGCAGTGACTCCAGTAGGAATTCTTTACCTTGTTCTTCTGCAGCACCTTATTTGCCGTTTGACTGCTGCTTCCCATCCTGATGCTGGATGCAGCATTTCAGCAGGATGGAGAGCCTGGGAAGTACTTTAGGATAGACAGAGTTAGCAAATGTGTAATCCTGCTGACTGACTTCACCCTCACACTCAGTTTATCACCCAGAAGCAGCAACACTGAGGCCAGCGACTGGTACCCTTACGAAGGTCGTACTCCCAGTTCTCCCGAACTCTTGTGCAGCTCTGAACCAAGCCTGTTGTGTGAGTAAGAGAGGTCCAGAGGGCAAGCAGTTAGATGTACCATCATAGAAGGGATGAGGATGAAGCGTTAATCAGGGAGAGGAACAGGGGTCCGTAGCTCCCCCATTGGCGGTACCCAAGGATATGTGAAGGGATTACGCCTGTGCATCCCCTACCCCAAAACCCATCCCTAGTAAGGCTATCCCTGCCCTGGGTGAAAGAGTGGGCGAAGTGTCTCTCTGCAAACAGCCCCATGCTAGAAGACAGCCCCACTGGGACCCGGCATGCTGTTTCCTTTGCCTTTCTCCCCCTTCAGCAGGGCCAAGGCAGGAGAACGTGCCTAACCATCTGGTCTATGGGTGTAAAATCAACACGCATACTTTGAATGGAAAAATGCAATTCAAAGTACAGCAAACCACAGACCCCTTTTCTTTTCTGGAAGATCGCAGTGCCCGGCACCTCGCGAGTTTGCCCCTGATTACAGAAACAACTGGAGCGGGGCCTTGCACTGCCGCCTGACACATTTTCTTCAGACAGAAAATAATGTTGCTCTTAAGTGTTGTAAAGCAATAACCCAGCACATTAAGAAGCTCTCTGAGTGACCTGATGTGTTCCCTCTGTTTTTCAGACGAAGGAGTCCCACAGCAAAGGAGACTCGCTGCCTAAGCCTGAGCCCAGGCCCCTGTGGGGCGGCGAGGAGGCAGGTACGGGCAGCGCGCGGCCGGGAGGGCAGCGGGGACGAGGCGGCATGGGGCCAAGCGGGCAGAACTCTCCGCAGGAGGCTGCTTGGGATGCACCTTTATTATGAAGTGCTTTGTCCCCAAGCCAAGCTTAACTGAAGGATGTTTTTCATGTCAAAATGAGACATCGGCTCTTACCCACTGAGCATTTGCTGGACGACAACAACAAGAACAACTCACTTGCGTGCAGGGTGGCCGCAGTCCACAACGTGCTGCACAAAGGCTGCTGAGGAATTATGCCATGGCATAAAGAGGAGAAACAAAAGTATCACAGCAGATCTGTTTAATAAGCTGTCAGTCACGTTTTGGCATTGATCTACTATGTGGGCAGAGCTTGCGTTATCTGCCAGCAAGAGTCCTATGAATAGGTCCGAGGGCAACAGCGGCCACTCAGTGACTGACCCCTGGTCTGTACGCAGGAGGACCAAGGACATGAGTACTGTGCACGTGAGGACTCTCGTTAGTTTTAGCATGGACAGCATAGACAGAATACAGTGAACATGTCAAGGTCACACATCCTTCTTATTCTGCCTCCTTTCTGCCTTGTGGTTTTGCTTTTTGGAGGGAATATGGGGGGGTTGTGCTTTGTTTGTCTTTACTTCTCTTTGCCTTGCCATAAGCTTAGACCTTACAAATAAAAAGCATACTAGATTAACTTAGACTGTTGGTGCTGTGGTTGAATGACATCTCAGAACTGCCAAGAGAAGCCGAGAAAAAAATGCCCCCAAAATGCTGCGCCTACACAGTGCAAACGTCCCAGTAAACATAAACTGCTCCTAGCATGAGAAGTAGCTGTCACATCCTGAAGCAAATTTCACTTGAATGGTTTGGGGATTTTCTTCCTGCTCTCTTCGCCATTTTTTCAACTGTCCCCCTGGGAAACATCCCAGAAGCCTCTGTCGCCATTAGGAGGAAATCTTTCACTTCCTCGCTTTGATTTTGAATGCTTAATGTTGCTGGTTAATTCCCCTGACCTATAACCAGTCTTGGCTTCTATGCATGGAGATTAAATGCTGATCTAGATGATAAACTTTTATGCAACAAGTTTAGAAATACATTTAATTAACTAAACACTCTCACTCCTCTGTGAGATCTCACCGTGGTGTGTGAACGTTGCAGGTTACACTGATTCCTAAGCAACATTATCTATTGCCATAATACACTTTTTTCTAAAATACGGGAGTCTACACAGGATGGCTTCACTAATTTAACTAATTTGAGTGGTGCTTTCTTCTGCTTGAAGCACCAACAGGCCAGCCCTCTGCCAGGTGCACATGCAGTGCATGGGCTCTCAATGTCCCTCCTGCTTGCTCCTGCTCTCTCTTCTCTACCATAAGTTATTGTTCTCTCAGCTAGGTCCAGAGCTGGCTACACGTGAAACGAGATCTGGGGAATGACTCAGTTGAAAATACAGTATTTAGGGGCCACTTCTTGGTAGTGGTGATGGGATGAACGTGCTGTTCTTTTTCTTACCTGGGCTCATTAGGTATCCAGGCTAATTTCAACTAAAGCAGAAAAAGTGCTCGTGGTTTACTAACCTGGGACCTACTCGCAGAGTAGCTGAAGTTTAAGAGTTAGCCATGACACAGCTGCCTTAAACAGTTACTTCAACATGAGATTGCAATGACTGGCTGAGCAGGGACACTTAGGATAACATCTTAAATCATCTTTGATTTTCAAATGTTTTCCAATGAAGCATTTAACAACTAATTCACCATATCAGTTTATTGATCTTGATTAAAACACAACTGTTTCACCATTAACAACCTTGGTAGCCAATTCTTAGGCATCTGTAAAAATGCCATTAGAGGGCTAAAGCAGTGCTTCTTTCTACAGGTTTCTACAGCAGCAATCAAAGGTAATCTTGTTTAGCACCTGCATAATCCCCTCAGTCAGGATTGAAGTAGTATGTTTGTATTCTAGTTACATATTGGCTCTTGATTACGCCAGAGGACTTAAACCGCTTTGAAGCAAAAGCTTGAATTCTTGAGTTGCTTTGGGTTACAGAGTGAGTCTTATGACTCGGCCATTTTGTGGTGTGTTTAGATGACAAAATTGGGTGTCCTTGGGGATGATTTCAACACACAAAGTAATTCCTTGGTCAGAGGATGAGGAGCAAGAAAAGGCAGGATATCACCATGAGAAAGCAATTTTAAAATAATTTCTCCAAATTATCTCTAAAAGCTTTATCAAAGATCCGTCTGTTTTAATGAAGAGACAGTTGTCCTAAGCCTCCTGTAGCCTTTGAAAGAGATGTGTGAATTGTCTGCAGACTAAAACCATGGCATACGTTTATATAATTCTCCCATTATTTTTCTTATATAATAACATATAATATATCCCTTGGGTTCAAAAAGTAAATGGGTACTTGCAACACTGTTCATGCTAGCAGTCATTTCATTTTCAATCCTCTGTTCCTGTCTACTCAATTCAATTCGTGACAGCATTTCACAACTGAGCTGGCAGTGCAACTTGCCTATGCAGCACAGGATAGCTGTAGCCTGAGCCGCGAGCACTTACATGTGCCATACACTGCTCACACCAGGAGGAAAGCAGCTGTCTCTGGCCCAAAATATTGCAGTTCAAGAGCTCAGCTCTGTGTGATTTTTGACCTTCATAAAGAATAGGTCTATATTAATGACTTTCACCACTGATAATGAGACCTACAGGGTTTACCCAACCAGTTTTATCAAAGTTATTTGGGATCTTTCCCAGTAATTTTGTCTGCAGGCTACAAAACATAGTATTTTTCTAAATCTAGCCTGCTTCCCAAATATTATTTCTCATTGTTACATCTATAGCACTCATTCAAACCAACATTTCGACATTAGACATATTACCATCTCAGACATTCAACATTCGTGAGGTAACCCGCCCTCTCCCTTGTCTGTCTTCCTCCCTCCTCCTCACACTTGAGCTTTAGAATGGTGAACTTTTTATTTTAATTTGAAGCTTTAGAGTTTATTTTGATCACATTTCACTGTGGGGGCTAGAAATTCACTTCTAAGAGAGAAAAAGAAAAGAAAGAGAAAGGGAAGAAAAGAGATGGAGGAAGGGAGGAAGGGAGAAAGAAAGAAAGAGAGAAAAGAAAAAGAAAGAAAGAAAAGAAAGAAAGAAAGAAAGAAAGAAAGAAAGAAAGAAAGAAAGAAAGAAAGAAAGAAAGAAAGAAAGAGAAAGAAAGAGAAAGAAAGAAAGAGAAAGAAAGAGAAAGGACGAAGGAAAGAGAAAGAAAAGGGAGATTGATATGAGACTGAGATCCCACAATCTTTTGCATGCATTTCCACCTGCTGAGCCTGGTTTTCTGCTGCTTAGTCCAAAGCTCTGCAGAATGCTCCTGCTTAGATTTTATATCATTTTGCACCTACCATGGTATTCACTCTGGCAGATATCAGTGGTTACCCAGGAAGTAAACCAACAGATAATCAGTCTGTTGGGTTTCCAGGCTTAGTGCACTTGATAACATTGATAATTTCATGCTCTCAACTACACTTTGAAGTTAAAAGCCCATTGAACCGAGTGCGGAGAGAGGTGTAGAAGGCTGAGGTGCAGTTTCCATTTTTGACTGTTTATCTACAGAGCATATGCACAGAAAGATCTGCTTTTACAGTGGGAATTAATCGACTGCCCCCTTCTGCAATGAGAATATATGGTGCCTCAAGGGAACAGCAGCAAGAGAGACAGAAATGTAATAATTGAGGCATCTGCTGGAAATTTTCCCTAGGTGCTGCACCTCATCTTGCAGCTCCATTTTATACATTTCTGCAGATTGCACTGCAAAAGATGATACGTAGTGAAATTGAAAACAGCCTATACAGCCAAAGAGCAGACTGTAAAAAAAACCAAGCCCAAACCACCAACAAAAAAAACACTGTAGATGTAAACCATTTCGTGTATGTACAAAATCCTGAAGGGGCAGTAAAAACCATTCTTTCTCCTTTCTCTTCCTTGAGAAGTAAAAGAAAAGCCTCCATGAGTCCTTGTTTCTTACTTGAGTGGCATGACACGATTCCACAGCTCAGTGTAGATTTTGAGCCCAAGAATGGTCCTCTGAAGTCCCAGGTGGATATTCTTGTTTAGGAGTGCCAGAAAGCTTCACTTTGTGGAGTTTGCACTGAAGAAAACTGGATGGTGCCCCCCATTTGGGAGCACGTAGCCCTCGAATCAGTGCTCTTTGCTATCTGTGAGGACCGGAAGCAGAAACGTAATTCCTAAACATACCTCTGTTCTAAATGCAGAAACACGGTGTTTCCCCCATACAAAACTTCCTGAGCCAACCTCACCAGAATGCAAGAGGAAGGATCGCCCCACTGACCCAGCCCTTCTCCCCAGCCCTCTTCTCCCTCTCTCACACTCCGTGCTCCAGCTGTGCTTCAGGTATGCAGCTGTAAACTCAGTGCCTCTCTGCATGGAAACCATTGGTCTGATTCAGCTGGCTGTGGAAACTCAGAGTTTGGTTTACAGAGTGGTTATCAAGATCGTAGTATTTTTTCACACTTTCCAACATCAACTGACCATCACAGTTGGCTAATTTTGCCCTTTCAACACAGCATTTTTAAAAATTGATCTCCAAACCAGTCTTGGTACTTTTTTTGCCAATGTGGTCTCTTTGAGAAAACTAAGGTTTTACTTCCCAAAACCTAACAATTTGGTAATTTGATTTCCTAATACACAAGTTATAAAGATTACAATTTCAAGCCTGTGCCGTTTCTCAGTTTAATGAAACATCAGTTTTTGTTCTACTTTTCCCTCATCTTTTCCAATAAAGCTCTTTTTCCTGACACAAAAGCTAGCACGATCAAAAATGTGATGAAGCCACTATAAAGGCACAGCTTTGGATTCAGCTTTGCAACTTACAGAAGATAATTATTTCATGTTTTATTTTTCTTTTAATGTATTCATTTATACACTACAACATGGTAGCAGATCAAAGGTCTAATAGAGCTTAATTGCAGTTAATATAAATGTCTCTCTACGTGTCATACTGAACCTGCACTAAAAAAGAAATGTAACAGTCTGAGTTGAAAGCATGTGAAGTCATTCCAGATTTACCTGCAGGACAACCTTGCACTGATCTGCAGCCATCAGTGTCAGGCAGCAAACAGGGCTCCATGGCAACTCGGATGCTGCAATTTGGAAGGTCTGTGGAGACTGTCCATTCCAAACTTTTGGTGAAAAATTGTCTTCCCAGTATTCGTAGGTCCAAAAAGTTTTTTCTCAAGTACATACCAAAATCATAATCTCACCTGACTTCAGGTGCAGACACCTCTGCAAAGTGGGTGTTTGTGTCACAGGTTGTCAGTGGGTTTTGTGGCAATGAATGGAGAAGAACAGCCATCATTTTTCTGACCTACAAGAGAACTCCTCTCTGAAGAGAAGAAGAATCAGTCCCTATCTGTGTCCTTTTCTCTCCCCTGACTATGAAGGAGGGCTAGATGAGCTGGGTTTCACTTCTTAAAAAACTTCAGTGGTGGGGTTTCCTCAGCACCCCTCTACTCCTTTCTTTTCTTGTTCCAAGCATTATGTGATTGTCCTATTTTCTCAGAAACCCCATGCAGATATAACACAAATCTAAGTATTCATATTTTTTAATGCCTTTTTTGTTCTTAACTTGCTTCTTGTTCTGTTGAGTTATACATCTGGTGCCTAACGTACCACAGAATATGGTGAAGGAGGCCAGCACCAAATTAGCCAAGCCAGGGCCCTAGAGGGCTTTCTTTCAGAGTGCGGCAGTAGATGACATTTCTAGACGAACAGCTACATTGGTGCAGTGGTGGGGGATGAAGGGAAGGGAGTGCAAGAGAATAGAAAAGAGGCCACCAGAGAAAACAGCAGAGTGATGAGGAGGCATCACGTCCATTGCTCTCCCAGGTGACAGAAGGATGTCCAGATCTGACCTTTTCTCTTGCTCTAACACCTCCCTAACCACCATGTCTTTTCCAGCCAATATCCAAACTGCAGCTCTTTTCTGTTTGAGGTCCTGCTTTCCCAGCAGGGATCCACATCTTGGCTGGCAAGATCTAATCAAAAGACCTTTTACCTGGAGTTTTGCCAGTGAAAAGAACTCCAGGTCTTATAGGAGAGCGTTATATTTTTGAAGAGCAGTACGAGGGGCATCATCCACAACCCTTTTGTGCAGTTATTCAGCTAACCAATAAATCACATAGAAGCATGGGTTGTTGCAAGGTTAATAGAGAAAAGCTCTAGGAAAATGTGGCACAGAAGAGAAGCTGAGTGTCAGGAGTCTCCTGGATGTTCATTTGGATTGCTTGGCTCCTGTCCAAGGAGAACTATTGCTATGTATTTTATAGGCATTGAAATAAATTTAAAGAAATGGTTATTTAAAAAATCATTTAAAAACCCATATTGAATGATGTCCCCATAGAAAAATGAAAATACTCAGTTGCTATACTTTTTCTGTATTTTTTTGCTGTTGTTTCTAAAGGTGACCTTGAAATTGGGAATGTGCCCATGTTGCTTCCTTACAAAGAAAAGACAATATTTTGTCTTCTGTAATGCAAGTGCAAGGTCTGTCTGTATTGCATTTTTCTTCGACATATTTTGCAAGAGAATTCTATGTGACTGCACTCTTCAATGGGTGAGGTTTGTTCAGGAAAGGGGAACCCTAACCAAGGTAGGGTACCGCACAGCAGCATGTCCGGATTCATCGGCCCTTACCATCGCACAGCAGAAATGGATTCCATAACAGAACAGCCTGACCGAGAAGAGATTTAATTCTTTTCACACTGATGCAAATATTCTGAGGTAAATGTGTTTTAGAAGAGAGAAGGGCTAACTACAGCCTGCTATTCATCATTCTCTAATTACATTTCAAGGCCTTAGGCAGAGAGCTGGCTGTCCCCAGACTGATTGCTTTAGGGAAGAGGGGAAAGCTTCCTCAAAGAAACCTACTGCTTTTCCAGCACCCAGACAGGAGATAGAAGGCTTCTGTCCATGTGAAGAAAAAACGATGTTGTAAACTTTTCCATGTAAACTGTAGCAAGGACCGATGTCTATGACTGTATTAAAGGCTCAAAAACCTTTCCACTTCTCAGGAACCAGGGGAGTAAGGGGTGTGATCCCAGTCACCGGTATGAGAAAGGATTCATTTTAAATTATGTCAACAATCATATCGTCCCTTGATACCCTCCGCAGTCTCAAGGAGATACTTATATCCGCTTTGTCACTGTACACCTCAAGGCAATTTGTGAATATCAGTTCAGAGGTTAGGGAATTGAATTCAAAACCTTATATTATAATCAGACTTTACTATGTTGGAACGAAATTGCTTCGTTTACCTGAGATACGGTATAATTTTCATTTAGCCTATCACATCATTCAAACAGCATTGTCTGAAGATAATTACTGAAGAAGACAAGCTCTTTTCTGCCTAAAACACAGCAGCATAAACTGATTTACTGCAAATTAAAACAGATGGAAAATTGCTGTTTCTTTTAATATAGCTGCACAAAAAAGTAAGTTTGCAAGTATGTTAAAAATAATTGTAGCAAATGCAAGACTGTGGCTTACAGCCTGTGTCCTCAACAAAGTATTTCAAGCATGCCAGTAAAAATAAGTGAATTTATTCATAAGAAGAATTGGAAACTGTAAAAGAAACACCTCTCCACAAAAAGCATTGGGCGCCTATGGACAGACTCAGGAAAAAAAAAAAATTAGCAACGATTTCATTCAAATAGCTCAGAGAAAAGTCATAAATATTGAAACAACAAATAGACAACTTTTATTCTATAAACACACATGTGCATCATCACATGGATGTGGATTATCCCACTAAAACTAAGGAGGCTACTTGCCTACCTGAAAATAAATACACTGGTTTGTAGAACTGCGAGTATACGTTCCAATACAGGGTGGCCTACGATGCCCTGCAGTCTGTACGTACCCTTTAAGATGAAATATAACATAATCTGCAGGCCTACTTTAGAATCAGACTCTAGCTCAGGAGCAGCCTGACTCAGGGATAAGGATACTTCTCTGTCCACACAAACTTTTTCCTCTTGCATCTGTTGTTCCATGACAGGTGTATCAGAATTGCAACACAGTTTTAACCACAGAAACTACAGGTTCTGCTCTGCCGGGCACACGTTTGCTAGGCTCTCCAGCGCTGTGCTCTGCCTTGCGTATCTTCCAGCACTCACAAGAACGCAGAGCTTTCAAAGGCAGTGAAAACCAAAGGGACACTGTCTGTGTGAAATAAACTCAGTTTAAAGGAAGAGTTAGAGGCATTCATAAGCCTTTCACTTATGCCAGAATTACCATAACTCTTCCGGTTGGTTTATATCATCCTTCCCTTAAAAAGAAAGAAATAAACGTTCCTCCTCTAACAGTTGAGAAGGCACTTGCTAACAGAGACAGCATGGTGAACTCTACACTGAGTGTTTTGAGAGGACAAGTACAAGATTTTTGCAGCGTTATATTGCTCTTTAGAGAGGCCCTGCGGGTCACCCATCCCACCCCGAGGCCAGACTATTGCCAGCACTGGAGCAGATCAGTGTGGCTTTGCCTTGTTGAGGCTTGGAATTTCCATGGGCAAGGTTTCCTCTAACTCTCTAGGAAGCCTGTTCCCAGGCTGCACTACCCTCCTGGTGGGAATTTTGTTTTCTAATGTCCAAGCTGAACATTCATCTTGCTGCCGTTTCCCCTTTTTACACTTTCTGTTACCACTGAGAAGAGTTTGGCTCTGGTCTCATTGTATCTCCTCGTCGTGAAGTCATAGGCTGCTGTTCAACTGCTTTTGGCCTCCTCTTCATCAGATTATACAAGCCCAGCTCTTCAGCCTCTCCTCAGTGGTCCTCCGTGCTGGACACCAACCATGCTGGTAGCCCTCCGCTCTGGCTCGCTCCAATTTCTTGACATCCTTCTTGAAGCGGATGTCCAAAACTGTGCACAGTTTTCCATACTCTATTTGACTCCAGACTATGAAACCAAAACATGAGAAAGTGATCTTTTTCACTTGAAATAATTTCGAAGATGACTTAGAACTCATGATGTTCCTCTGAAAGTGACTGTAGCCGATGATGTTGCTTTTAGAGTGCTAGCTTCAATTCGAAACAGCTAGCAAGAAAGGCAAGCCTGAGGGAGAAGAGAAAGTAGACTAAGGAAAAAAGATCACTTCAAGGTGCAGTGGAAAGGATGGGAAGAAGGCAGAGGAAAAGCAACACTGAAAAAGAAGAGCACAGGAGAAGTGCAGAAAATTATGTCCTGTCACTATTGTTACACTGTGATCCAGGACAAATGTAGACTAATACGATATACTTAGTAAATGGAGATGTGTCACGTCTGAAAACATTTAAGCTAACAAGTTTCATTCTTGAGTGGAAAGCCAATGGCAAAAAGTCCTCCAAATAATTGCACTGCTCTATGCATCATTGAGTATGTTGCTCAGAAGCTCTACCATGACAGCCCTTGAAATATATCTTTCACTTATTTCAGTCCCTTTATAACTCTGTAGGAGCATTAAATTTCTGTCTTGCAGGGGGAAGTCCAAAATACCCTCTGTGAGGGATTTTGTCTCAGCTTTCTGTGTTGCCCACTTGCACCAGCATAGCCAAGCTTGCCTCTGCCTTCCAGCTGACTGAGGAATGACTGAATAAGGAGAATTAAATCTGGAATTTGAATTGGTCCTCCTGGAAATGCTATTCGAAGTCTTCCAAAACAATGAATAGATTGTCCATACCAAGACTTCCTCTAAAAATTAATTCACTGCATTGACAGCAGTACACTACCCTCCCCATAACTCCGCAACAACCTGAGTACAACGACTTGCTCAAGAGCTAACGCATAAGCAGAAATTCATTTTACACAAGAAAAATTGTCATATTTTTGGACTTGGTTTCTGGGGAAAAAAAAAAATCACATGACAAAACCAAATGAGCGAATAACCCTGACATCATGAGGGCTGGCAGTGTACTCTGGACCAGTCAATGTTTATGGGAAGATGAGGACTAAACTTTTCTCCTGTCAAATCTATGCATGGTAAAGAAGTGCCTCGCCAGGCAGGATCAGAAAGGGGTTTCATTGTGTTCGCACCTTGCTGTCTTGCATACTTCCTTGGGATGTTTTTGTAGCGCAGATGGGACTGTATCCCAGAGTTTTTGGAGGCAAAAGAGAACCAATTCCCGTTAGAAAAGACAACCTGGAAAACGGCTTTCTCTTTTTATAGAATTCAGAGCATTGTTTGTGATTCTTGCAGCCCAGAATGGCTCCACAACACTCTACACTTTCAGTGGGATGTTGTGCTATGCACGACCTGCCTACAACTGTTGTGCCGCGTTGCTATGCGCTCATGCTGACAGCTGTTGTGTTTCGCTCCAAATTTGTGCCTGCCTTTCACTTTGGAGTGAAGTAATACCTACATGCAGGGCCAGATTCCAGTTTGCTATGGAAATGCCCCCAAAACAAGTGAAAATACTACCAAAACAGATGCCTTGTACCCATTTCCTGACCAGTCATAAGACACTTCCTCTTTCTATATGGAGCTCCCCACGCACTCCCACACCAGTTCCTTTTTTTTTTTTTTTTTTTTTTTT
>VZSC01018402.1:0-38242 GCA_013398225.1 Steatornis caripensis | reverse complement strand
CCCGCGCCCCGGCGCGGCGGCTCCCTGCGCCCTGCGGGCCGTACCGCCGACCCAGCGCGGCGCTGGCAGCGCCGTAGTGGGCAGGAGCCCGCCTCTACCCGGGCGGGAGCCCCCGGAGCCGTTTCACCAGAGGAGCCCGTAGCGGGCTGCCCGGAGCGGCGCCCCTCGGGCCCGGCGTGCAGGGCCGTGGCTGTCGGGCTGGGCCGAGGGTGACACCCCGTGGTCACCGCCGTGCAGCGCTCAGCTGCGGCCCGCGAGAGGGAGACCTCGGCGGGGCGGGAAAAACTCAGAGAAACGAGGGCGTGGGAGCTCATGCGTCTGGAAAACGACGTCTTTCTGCAGCTGCGGTAGCAATTGGTTTCAGCTGCTGTCGAGTGAGGGACGGGAACGATCTCATTGCGCCGGTTCCTCTTCCACACAGGCGTCACCGCCCGCTGGCAGAGGTTTTTTCTTTCCTGAAGCTGTGCGGGCCTTCACTAGCTCTGACGAACCTTCCTTCTGTGAGGTGCAGCCTCTGCTGTGACATCTCTCTCGGGATCTGCCTGCCTTTGAGAGGCACCCGGCTAACGCAAGAGTTTCCCCCGCATTATGGTTTTGGTGCATAGGTTGTTGACTGTGGCAAAAAACGATGTTCGCGTGCTTCCTCCCTCCCTGTCCTCTAGCAGGTAGGGATAAGCGGCACCAGATGAGCAGCAGCAGGCAAGGAACAACATTGCACCGTGTCCATGGGCTCCTTCAGTAGTTCCTTTATTTGGGAAGACTGAGCTGTTTAGGAAATAGTCCACAGCCTTGGCCTGTTTATTTGGTAAGTGTCCGTTCACTGAATCAGTGCTCCCCGCCATGCGGGAGGATGTGAGGAGCTCCATACTCTGTGAATGGTCTCTCACATGTTGATGAAGAGAAGACATTCCACAGTTCAGGCCATCTCTTATGAATGCAATATATGAAGCACACAAATAAGTGGTTTATAGGATAAGGTCTAAGCCTTCTTAGACTTTATCCTTCTTTTTTGGTACTCGTAAATGTCCTTCCTTCTGCACTTTAGAGTCTGCATTTACGAGTGTTCTCTGGTGGTTCAATACTGAGATTTTCTGTACTGGGTTAGAAAATACCTGTATCTTTACTTTTGTAAAGACGTAATCTTAATTATAGTGTACTGGAGAGTGGAGCAGAGATCTACTACAGCACCCTGTATGGCTTCAAAAACGTAAGTCAGTCAGCTTTTTTGCTTTTCCCAGGGAAATCAACTCATTAGTTTAGGTAAATGCACACATTACTCTGAAGATAGCTGTGCAGCTGATGTCTCCCCAAGTACAAAGCATATGCCATACAGAGAAGTTTCCTGCTGAGAACTGTGCTGTATCAATTCAGCTATATATGCTAAAAATAGCGTTTTTATGGATTTGAACAGAAGCAATATATATGCCATACAACTGCAGTTAATGACTGACTCTGCTGAGGGATACTGAAATAAGAAATAGTGATGATATGTGGGTATACAGCTTTTCCAAAGGGACAAAATAACCCATTTGCTTCTTTTAAGTGATAACCACACAACAAGCTATGGGACACGCTTTATTGATCACATGCATAGCCCTGGCTAGACACCATCCTTAAACTCAAGAAATAGAGGTTGGAGGGTACAAGCAATTCCAGCCGTCAGGCTGGTTGTAAGGTATAATTCAGTGATGTGTTTTGAATGATGAATGTGCAGACTTGGACTAAACAACTTCTTGTTAGAACAATTTCTGCTTGAGAAGTGATTATCCAAGTACTATTTTATTCAACGCAGAATATGGAATATGATCTCACTGAGATACCCTGAGCCACACTTAAGTAAACAGTCTGTGGCTAGGTTAGTTAAATCATATCGCCTAGTCTCTCTTTAGAGTGACTTTACAGTTCACAGAGAGAAACAAGTACCCAGGGAGAGTAATTGGTCTCACTTGTCTTACACAGAGATGCTGGGCCCTCTGGAGGGGATGTTTTTTTTCCATCGCCTATAAAGAGAGTTTTCACTGACTAGTAAATGCAGTCAGTTAAAACCCATTCACCTCCCCACAAAGTGATCGTTCAGCATGTGCATATTTTGCTCACCGGAGACGTGTATTTAACAGATCACACTACAGGCACATGGGATTGGTATCAAAAGGATGTAGAACTAACTGGAAATCATGCAGCTCACTAGAGAGTTGAAGTATTTTACCTTTGCAGATGCTGATAAGCTCTGCAAGCAATTAAAAACCTTTAGCAAAGAAAAACTGTATTTGTTTAAAACATCACTGCAAGCCAGTAGAAGGCTTATCAGATATGACGATTAATATACTTCCAAAGCATGGGTTTTTAAATTATGGTTTACAGATGACTAGTGATCTGCTGCTGCTTATTTTGTGGTCACTAAAAAGAAATATCTCAGCAACTGAGAACAGGAAAAGGAGAAGAACAAGCAGCCTGTAAAATGAAAAGTGCTGGAGAACAAGAAATACGAAAAGAAAAAAAAAAAACGGCTTTGTTTTATAATTTCTAAAGCACCTATCACTTTGGCTATCTGCCCTGAAATATACATGATATATTAACAATTATGAACATGACATTGGATGTCTTGGCATGCTGCCATCATGCAAAATATTGTGACAGGTAATGGCAGAGAGCTGGAAACAGATAAGATACCGGGACATTCCATTAGCAAATCATTTGCAGAAGAGTAGTTCTTGTGTGAAACAGTGCCAAAATCTACAGAGATTTATACTAAATCACGTAAACCTGTAAACCATTTTTTCATACAACATGAGAGCATTGTTAGCGGAGCCATTCAGTTAGCATGAATCAAACTAAACATTTGATGAGGGCCTGTTACCATCTGGGTCAAAAATAATTCACCAACTGTTCATGCTAAAATACCGTGGTTAGTCACTCTGAGACAGATTATAGAGCCTTCCAACACACTACACGCACAGCGTATTCACTCCACTTCTCCCTTTGGCTTCAGTGGGAATATTTACATGAATAAAAGTTAACGCCGGTGAGTCCCTGCCCTACCACTGTGTGTACTCTAGTCCTTGCTGATGCGCTCAGATGAGCATTTTTGCATGTGATTAACTGTTTTCCTTCACTCCACTCCAACTATGCAACTTCTGCTGCAAAGGACAGGCCAGATGTACAATGTCTGTTGGCTTCCACGTCACCTTGATTGGAGCAGCCTGGTAAGAAAGGCTGGTAACGGAGCTCGTGAGTTCCCTCACTTTAGTGAGCCATTGCCCATCAGCTGAGGTACCCTTTGCCCCTGCTGGAGGCTGCAAAGTAAAACTTACCGGGTTAAGCTACCTAAGGTCTGTTTTACTGCGTAGCTGGGCTAGGCCAACTGTGATGATGTGTTTTCACAGACGGCTGAGCCAAAACAGCAGTTCGTTTAACCGAAGCAGGAGGGTCCCATAACCAGCTTACTTTCTGTCCTGCCCTGGGGCTGGCATAGAATATGGGTCCAGCACAGAGGTGGGGACGAGAAGCCGTGAGGGGGAGCAGGACCCCACCATTTTGGCAAAAGTGAGATTTTAATTTGGCTCGGTACTCTCATGCACATCTGAGAGCCACTGGCGGGCACTCAGCTGGGCTATGGAAAATTGATCCCTTTGAGTAGTGTGGTTGTAACTGGAGGTTACAGGTGGTGACCGGAGGCTGCAGGTAAGTTGTTAGCTGTGGGCAATAGGACCTTCGTTGTTGTTTTGCCTGTGTATAACCCCACATATCAGTGTTCAGGGCTATGGACCACAACAGCAATGTTCCAGCATGCACTTCTGATGCTTACGAACTGTTNTTTTCACAGACGGCTGAGCCAAAACAGCAGTTCGTTTAACCGAAGCAGGAGGGTCCCATAACCAGCTTACTTTCTGTCCTGCCCTGGGGCTGGCATAGAATATGGGTCCAGCACAGAGGTGGGGACGAGAAGCTGTGAGGGGGAGCAGGACCCCACCATTTTGGCAAAAGTGAGATTTTAATTTGGCTCGGTACTCTCATGCACATCTGAGAGCCACTGGCGGGCACTCAGCTGGGCTATGGAAAATTGATCCCTTTGAGTAGTGTGGTTGTAACTGGAGGTTACAGGTGGTGACCGGAGGCTGCAGGTAAGTTGTTAGCTGTGGGCAATAGGACCTTCGTTGTTGTTTTGCCTGTGTATAACCCCACATATCAGTGTTCAGGGCTATGGACCACAACAGCAATGTTCCAGGATGCATTTCTGATGCTTACGAACTGTTCAACAGTTTTAAAAGAATCTTGTGTTTGGACTATCGTGTTCACCTGGAGTCTGTGAGAGAAGCAGAATCATCTTCCAGATAAGCATAAATTGAATCCAGATAATCTTAAGTATGTTCACGCACCTGGGTTTTATTTCTTCCCGTTATGCAGAGAGGTTTCCAGTCACTTTGGAAGTCCAGGAATGCTCAACTTGAGCGTTTGAATGCAGTTCGTGCATTTTAGCTTAGTAAATTCAGTAAATATAATTTGCTACAATTATTTTGGAAAGATCACTCATTGTGAAGTAAGAAAAAACAGAGCGAGCTTGATTCTCACCTCTGTTTTTGTCAGTTTGTTTCTGGCACAGCAAGGTTGACTTTACTGAAATTAGTCTGAGCTTCTGCAGTGCAATTAAAAAAGAATTAGTCCCACAGCTGTTTTAAAATTACAAGCAGTTCTTTATAGCGAGAATCATTTTTGACAATATATCCTTACCTTCTTCTGCTGGGTACAGTTTTACATCACAGTTCTAAATGAGACAAATCCCAAATATCTATGAAGTGTGAGGAATTGCAAACAGGTTATTTGCATCTATCCTCTGGCATTTCATGGGTGCATATGAACCAAGCAGTGGATATTTTTCCCATGTGTAGCCAAGTATATAGTCTCTATTCAGTGCTTCCATTTCAGCTAAGCTCTTCTATCTGTTGCAGCAAATACACCTTTATATTATCATGTCATCCTGTAAGTCCTCTTCAAGTAAAAAAATAAAAACACTGCGTGGGTCCCAGAATTGCTTTTTTGAAGAGACCACTTAAAAATACCCTTCCCTGGATGAGAATTCAAGAACTCAATTTTCAGTGCTCTTGTACTCCTGGCACAGTGCTCATCGCTGATGGATGACACTTAGGTATACTGTATTAGTCATACAGGCACACGCAGTACCCAAATCCATTACACGTGGAGATAAAACACACATTGCTTATAGTTTAAAACCCAGCAACTATCTGTGTAACAGCATATTAAAAATAGAATCTATTATACTTCTCTGTTTATCCATCACTGAGTAGCGAATTGCAATTGCAATTTGGTTTCACAAAGACGACAGCCGAATACCCATCACCCCAGTTGTCCCTGACCCTCTCTATTTGTCTGCCCTTTGTCACACCCCATCTCTGTCTCCCTGTCAGGTTCAGACAAGGGTGCTTTCTCTGCGATCAGGAAAACTCACATCTTGTCCTTTCCCACCATAGAGGGTACCTTATTTTCCTGTACAAGGCACTGAAATGCACCTTTGACAGCTTTCTTTCCAATCCCTTTGATTCAGGTTCTGCCCTGATCATGGCATAGCAAGCCCCAACAGCCTGACCCAAATGTTTTTGTAATTGTAGACATCCCTAACAATATGCTATCAATCAGATCTAAAAAAGTAAGCACTCACACATCTCAGCTTTTCCGGCGTCTGTTGTCTGCTTTTTATTTCCAGGAAAGCTTTTACCTTACCTGAGATGTTTACCTCATAGACCCACAAGATACTTGTTGCAGAATAATTAGGTTCCACATCAGTGCTGCAAGCTCTAAATCCAAACAGGAATTTATTTCTATTTGAAAGACTGGAAACTTTGTTTCAATCCTTTTTAAACTGGCCAGTTTTCAAGAGGGTAAAACTTTAAATATTTTTTTTAAAAAATGGGGAAAAATCTGCTGTTATTTATGTCAACACAAATTACAGTAAGACCAAAGAGTCGCATGGGTTTTCATAGTTAAAACTGAAAGCAAAATTTGGCCATCATTGTTACTACTAAATAGATGAGTCCTGCTGAAGAGCTGAATAGCCTGACAATAATCTGTTCCCACGATGCTATCCATTTTCCTTTTTAGCTCTAAGTACAATGCTTTCCATGACCCTTCCTCAATTTAGACTGCCTGTCTTTACACGTTTAGACACTCCTCTTACGTTCCCTATATATCGTGAGACTTTTGCAACAGCTCTAAGTAAGGTGAGGTGCTAATGCCAAATTACTTGCTGACTAAGAAACAAAACACAGTCATTACACCATCAGGATACAGAAGGATGTTAAGAAGCTTGTCAGTTCAAATATGGTATTTACAGGAAGCTTAGTTCTCTATGAATGTGCCTTTTAAAATTTATTTATGATTGAAATCCGCATTCTGAAAAGGCAGCTGGAAACGCACCATTACTAAACTGAAGAGTCACTTCAGAAGCCAGCTGATTACATCAAATGCAAAATCTGCTCCCCTTGCCTCCTTTGAATATAGTGTCAGCTTGCCGGTATATGCCAGAGCTAGGATTATAAATCTTTCATGCTACACATTCTTTATCAGAAAAGCATTTTAATTCCATTTGTTTTAAATATTCTGCATAGATTTTCCCAAAATAAGCTAATTAATGACATCTCCTTAACTACTTGAATGACTTGAGTTAATTTACACTCCAAATATAACAAAAGAGAATTTGTAGACACACAAATACAAACAGTGGTAGCAGCTGCATCTTGAAATTATAGAGGTTCAGAGGTATACCCTGATATTTTCCCACTCTATGTATACTGTTCTATTTCCAGCCTTTTTACCTGAACAGCATCGAGAGCACAAGAGGATAGGTTTTGTACCCTCCAGGTAAGTGATATAAGAAGCTCTTCCCATTTGGATTAATCCAAAACCACACGACAAAAGTACCAGTTTGCCATGCTTGTCAGTTTTGGAGGAGGCATGGTATTGCATCTCAGAAGTAAGAAATCCTCTTTCCTAAACCGTAGCTGGAACCTGCCCCTGGGAGGATGAACACCCTGCAACCAGAGTGTGCCGGCATGAATGCACAGGCATCCTTGGACTAGATTTAAGGTACCTGTCATCTGCTTTCCCAAAGGAGCTGATGTGACCCCCCCCAGTCCTATGCGGGGAGCTGCTAGCAGGGAGCTTCACTGATCAAATACATATTGTGCTGTTTGGCTGGGTTTGACAATCTGCACTTAATTCTGCTGCAGGGACATCGTTAGCTTGATGAATGCTTATCCTAGTTAACTCTGACAGCAACAGCAAGCAAGACGTAACAGCCAGGCTTTCAGTCTATGCTCAGCAGACCCACAGGAGACATACAGTGCTCACTTCAGCAGAGGCTGTGCAGAAACCACACATGCGATGCCTTTCACTACCGCTTGTATTCAAGCTCACCAGGTTAAGTTCCAACCAAGCGCATTTCCCTGTCCTGTCATCACACCTTCTGGTGGCAACAGATTACCCACCTTTACTGATATGCAAGAGAAAATTGTCGGGTCACACACCACAGGTCATGTCTTGTCCGTCGGTTCCTGCTGTGGGAGGGCAGTGGTGCTTGACTATGGCCATGGACTAGCTCTGCTCCTAGATCTCTCTTCTATCTCTCTTCTCCGTGATGACTAGGATTATTTTATTAAGAGGACAGTGAATGATCAATCCCTATTCACCTTCTCCACACTGCTTGTGATTTATAAGACAGTGAGCTAGAGGAGAACAAAAGCAATTACTAAGGTGATGAACATCCACAATTAGTGAAAGGCAAATTTTATTCCATCCCAGAGTCTTGCTGCACATTGTTTTCTGACCCTGAACAAGAAAGGGCAAAAGCGATGCTGGCAAGGACTGAGAAGAGGACTGCAGGAGCATTGTGCTTTTCCTAAACTACACTGACTTCGTTGCAGTGATAATGCTGCTGAGAGACGCTAGCTGCCATGGATTAAAGGCAACTGATGCTTATCAAATGCTGTGAGGAATAAAATTGTTCACATACACAATGATTTAGCTGTCCCTTCCAAAATCACAGTGCATAGTGGAGCACTGGAAATAGCCTGCTTCATCTCCTGCTTCGGCCATCCTGGATGTGAGTGGCCCAGCTAAGCAGATGGGGGTTTTGCTGTCTCTGATACCTCGAAATCACTACTTGCTGCCAGAATGTTTGGAAGTTTTGCAGCCACCTTCTCTAGCTCCCTGCCATGCTCCCCTCACAGCTGGGTGTTGCAAGGAATGACATTTGTTGCATTTTGGCAAACACTCAGATTGCCCAGCGACAATACAGCCAACACATTCGATGCCCTATCATGAATCACTCGCTGCCTGACACCTCCTGCTCTCTCATAGGCAGCAGCTGAACTGCTCCATAGCTGACACAGACTGCAGTGGCTCCAAGTTTCACGCAGGTGGGTGGCCCCTTGTCTCCTGACCTCCGTTGCTGGAGCACAGCCAAGGTGATGCCCAGAGAGGGGGTGAGGGTAGGAAGGTGAACTGAAGAGCAAGGAGATAACTGGGGTAAGGCTTTGCGAAGAGTTGGGGCTAGAACATGGAAAAGGAAAGTAAATGCAAATGTGCATATGAACTCATTAAATGGTTTATGTAAGCTGGACATGGAGCTGTGCAATGTTTGGCAGCTGCCTTTGCCACTGCTATCAGGTGATTCATGAGCAACGCACAACTTTCTGGGAAGAGACTCTTTGTGTTTCCCATTGTCTGGCCCCTGACCCGGTCTGTCAGCAAAGGTGAAGTTCCCGCTGGTGTGCTAGGGGCTGCGCACCACAGCTCCACGCTATTGTGTGCCCTTATCTCCTGGCACAGCAGGATGCGTGATGGCCCTACTCCCCTCTGGAAAAGCACACTGAGGCCTGCAGTTGCATTATTCATGGAAAAATACAAACTTTCAGCAACAGAACCAATACACATAGCCTGCGGCTCTGCTATATGACCTGATCCTTTTATAGGATGAGGTGTCAAGGCAAGGTCATGTTAAGATCTCGGGATAATGGGTTAAGTAGGGCTTCAGCCTTGGCACTTCTGCAATGACATAGAGAGAGGTAACTGCACCGTGCAGCTCTGGGGGCAGAAAAGTGGGCTGCAATATTGCCGTGGGGAAACGAGGGGAGCTGTGGGAGGCCTCAGACTGCTGCAGGGGAAAGGCAGTTTTGGTGCTCCCTTTGGGATACTCCTATCCCTAGATGAGTGAGAGACATGGGGCTGATTTAACATCTACTGCTGCCGCTCCTGGATGTGATTATTTCCATGTTGCATAGCATACCAAAACAAATTTGGTACTAGCCAGCTGCAATACCACTCACAATTGAGGTGTGACAACCACTTGCTGAGCACAACCTCCAAGCCCCATGGAAGAGGCAGGGTAACCGAAGGCATGGCACTGCAGCACAAGGGGTGCCTGACTGGGTGAGTCCGCAATGAATTAAGTCGCTGCTGCCATCACAGACGAGATCCCCACAGGGCTGCCGTGAGGAGGCAGCAGAAGTGCCACAGGCAGGGCTCTCAGTCAGCGTACTGCAAAGTGTTACAGACTTCAGAGCTGCCAGAGGGCTAGTCCCAAATCTGACTTAATGTATGTTGCCTTAAAACATCCTCTCAGGTCCTCATTTACTGAGCTGGCTGCAGGAAAGAAGGAGCACAGAATCTAATTTCAAATCTTTATTTTAATTTGCTCTCTTATTAGTGAATATTCCACTTTTTATTTGTGACCTAAGTATTTCAAAATAACTGCTCAGTGTACTTATTTAGCTGTGATCTAATTTTTCTAAGCTATCCCTTAAGGTGTGAACACTCTAGTCCAGAATTCAAGTGATTTTTTTTTTCAGGAAAATGCTCAACTCCCAAAGCAGGAATATGTGTAAAAAGTTTCTCGAAAGTAGTTTGGTGCAAACAATTACTCCAAAATTATTAGCTAGCCAAATTAATCACATAGTTAAGTCCCAAGTGAACTTGAACTGAAATTACCCTGGTCTTTTGTGTAGTCTTCTTTGTAAAAATATTGTGCTGGTGACCTCTAGTGGAATAAAAACGGACATCTTTTACTCTTTTAAGAACACTCCAAAAGATCCCCATTAAAAGCAGGGGATTTTTTCTTTCTCCCAAACTGTATTAATCTGAACCCCATAAACCAGGAGCTTATTTTGCTTGTCTGTGCTCAAGAAACCCAAATCAACAATACGAAACCTGCTTCTGTGAGCTCATAGTTCCCGTGGATTTATGCTACAGTGAAGATTATGATACCACTATTAACATAAAGGAGGAACGTGACATCGGTGTAGCGCATTTAACCGTGGCGCCTGAGTGAAGGGGAAGAGGCAGCAATGGGTAATTCACTCCACACCTCTTCTGAATCCCATCCTGGGTCTGCTGTCATTCATCCCTGTCACCAGAGGGTGGACAACGTGAGGGCAGTTGGGCTCTCACAGGTAGACCCTCAACTGACACCCAGTGAAGTGGCACAAGGTATTCATGAAGTTGCCCACTGCTTTGTGCTAGGTACCTTGTTTCAGAGTGCTTGTCCTCTTACTGAACTTCAACAGCTTTGGTTGAAATTAAGGGGGGAAAAAACTAAAAGAAGAGCTGTCCTCAGGTGAACACCAATAGCTGCTGCAAGTACCCACGCTGCAGCTGGCCACGGGCAGGGCTCCCGACTACTAAATAGATACCAGCCTGGTTAATATACTTAACTAAATAGTTAGGGATTGCTTCTTTTCCCTCTATTCATAAATGTTTGAGGCAATCTCAGTAGCTGGCTATTAAAAATGCTTCTTGGCTGCAACTGTACAACTGTGCCTTGTTTTTTTGAGGCACTTTGAGCACCGACCAATTACTGCCATATTTCCTTCCAGCTGAGCATCCTGTCCTGGGCTCTCTGGTTGCCTGCCCAGGCTCTTTTCATGTTTTTTGGACAGAACGGCAGCCTGGTGCAACACCTGACTTTTCCGGCCCCTGACCCGCCTTTGCCCTGGATTTGAAAACCTCACTCCAGCCACAGTTGTTGTGACCAGCAGGTCCACTGCATTGAAGATCTGCCTGTAGCAAAACTCAATGCAAACAGTGTTCTTTCCACAAACAATGCTAGCAGAAAAATCTGCTCTTGCCAGTGCTCAAAAATATATTTACTTTCAAAAACATTACTGTCGTAACTGCTCCCTCATTCTGCCTCTTACCAATCACTTGAAACTTAGCAAGGGTAACTTTTATGCCAATAATGTAGACTTTCCTCTTCCTGCAAAAAGCTGTCTAGGTTTGGTTAAATCAGGGGTTAGGCCATGTACAGGCATGCTAGAGCTTAAAAGCTGAGGTCTTTCAAGGTGCTATCCTCAGTGAGCGTGTCCTTCCATCCCAGCTCCTGGTGCCCAAGAGGCTGCACCTTGCCTTTCTGTCTCCTTAGGAGGAGAAAGCTATCTGTAGCTGGCCACCCCAGGCAGCTCTGAACTGAATGGGGGCCCAAGAAGTGTCCCATCCTGGAGGCAGATGAAAGTTGAGCTCAAATCCCAGCCTGTGACACAGAGTTGCTACTTGATGCTGGGAAAGTCACTTACACCAGAGTTTCCACAGTGGTTTGTTCATTTGCAGATGCCTTGTTTCTTAAAGGCTTGGAAAATAATTATGGTGGGAACTCTGCTTAAACAATTATTTACAAATCTACTGTTAAAATGGAAGAAAATCCACTGTTGATTCCAAAGCTGTCTGTCCTGCATCTGCTTCTCTTTTGTGCTTTCTGCTCCATCACTCATGTCGTTATCGGATGTGCGTATTAAATTCGTGTGGGAGACCACAAACAACACCCATCTGGGAGGGGAGCTGCAGGCACACAGAAAGGCAGAAGGCTAACAAATTACTGTAGTGAGCTGAAAAAACGTGGGAAATAATTCAGTAAGGAAGACCACAAAGGTCTACGCTTTAATAAGAGTAATTGATTACAGAATTATGAAATGAGACCTGCTGGGACGGATAATAGTTCTGAAAAAAAGGAACAGGGGTTGTAGTGTACCCTGAGTTATTCATGAGCAAGAACACTGACACTTATAAAAAAAATGTGAGGATCACATCTGGGACGTATAAACAGAAAAGCAACACATCAGAGACACAGAGATATTTTTCTGCCTTACTCAGCACCCCTGAGGCCCCCAGTGGTATTTCGTGTCCCATTCCGGGCAGTGTTCCCCAAAGAGAGATGTGAGCCAGTGAGGACTCCAAGGGCCAGCAGCAGATATTCAACATTTTCAAAGAGCAGAGGACTACACAGTTCTTCATGTCCCCTGTGGACAACGCAAGGAAAGATGGACTAGTTGTTGTACAGAAGGTTTAGTCTAAACAGCGGTCTAATGATGAACATAATTAGGCACTGGAAGAAAGCTGTCTCAGAAGACAGTGAAATCTCCGGTTTTAGGGATTTTTCAGAACAGGTTAGACAGGAACAGTTTAGCACTAGGGATATCCAGGGAAGACTGATATAGCCGACCTTTTCTTAGGGCAGGAAGATGGATTAGATGGCCTACAGGGGATGCTGTCAGACTTATTTTTTCCTCTTTGTATGAGATCCTGAAGCTTTATTTTCAGCTGTGTTCAAGGCTTCCATGTGTGAACAAAGTCAATGGTAACTGCCTTTATATGTATTAAGACTTGTTTAATACTAAATGACAAGGAAAGATTCTAGGTTTCTCAGACGGGGCATCTGAGTTTAAGGCATGTTTTTGGACTTAAAATTTTACATCCCAGTTCCTCAACCCCCACACAGAGATAATGCTATCCACTCATCTTATTGGCATGTTGTGAAGATGCATTAATTCAGGCTTATGAAATTTTTATATATTACAGTCCTATCTAGCATTTTATAGGGAAACTGTTAACCATGTCTCCGTGACGGATTATCTCCACTGCCAAGGTTAGGACCATAGGCTGGAACAAACCAAACAAAATCAAAATACTGACTAGCACTGTAGGTTATAAGGGCAGCGGCGATGGATGTGGTTTTGCAGTCTGAGCTCTGATGTAACACAGACCTCCAAATGATTATTGACTAAACATTATCTGCTGTATGTACTGAATAAAGTGAGGGCGTGTGAAAGAAACTGTGTGCAATAAAGATATTAAGCAATGTATTGTGCATGTGCACAAAAGAGCTGAGTTACAGAGGCACGAATACTCTCTGTTTCTGGGATTTTCCAGTTTACACATAACTGCCTTTTGTAATAGTGTTTCTAGGTGCCCTTGTGCATGAGGTAAACATACGCAGTACGCAAACATGAAGAACACATACAAGATTCATTGAGACAAACTTGTCTTATCATCAGGTGACTCAGTCTAAACAGGAGAAGCTGTTTGCTTCCTTTCGCTGCTCAGTTAAGGGGGCGAAGAGGAGGACACCACACAAGCGGTTGCTGGGACAGCTGTGAGTTGCTCCTCAACATCCTCTTTCCCGGAGTGGTGCAGCCCGGGCAGGAACCGTGTCCATGGGGACTCAGCATGGCCCCTAGCCCTGCGGGCTGTCCAGAGGTCTCTCCTCTCTGAATTCACGGCAACCTACAGTGATCAAACCTCAATTATTTCACCCACCGTTCACTTGAAAATGAAGCCAGAGGGATGGAATGACGCGGGAGGTCTCCGAAAGCAACCATGAGAAACCTGAGAGTAAATCACCACTGTACTGCTGCGATTGCAGCCTGTGCAGTGCCCACAGCCTGCAGAGCACAGGCGTTGGGTGCAAGACCATGTGTTGCACCTGGCCAGCAGCCGTTGCCATGCAGAGCAATGCAGTGCAGTGCAGCTCCACCACTTTTTCTCCAAGAAGCTCCCTCCAAATCCCACTTGCTCTATGTCACTTGTCATCTGGGAGGAAGCAGGGTCTGATCAAGAAAAGGTTGAGACTTTGATGAGGAAGGTGACTCTGCCCTTGCCCCAAGCTCCCAATGCCTCCGAACAGACACAGGCTGGAGATCAGCTCAGAGGAACACCGTTGCAGCTGTGTCCCCCATCCCTCAATGCTCTGCTTGCCACTACTACAGGTGTCACTTGTCATGGAGGATTTCAGATCAGTGAAGCAGTTTCGGGCTGTGCTCAAGCCCTTGCTTCTCACTGGCAAATCGGAAACCAGACTGTCAGAGGAGTGTTGCAAAAGGTGCTGCACATCTGAGCGCTGCTCCTGGGGCATGTGCCCACCGCTGCCCCATCCGTGTCAACAGTGAAAGGGCTGGACTGCTCCAGATATCCTGCGGTCATAATCCTGAAGGATTAAATCTCTTCTATCCATAATTGGTTCCTCAATTTTAACGTCATGTCTGCTCATGCTGAAGATGAAATGTTAAACACTTCATATGCCTTTGGAAACACCAAAGGCTAAAAACTGGCTTAGAAAACATGGCTTTTAAAAATAAAAAATGCTGAGCTATTTACATTCATATTCTTACTCCTGAGTTTCTATGAATGAAGCTCAACTAACTCAGGCTTTCAAGTTTTTACAACTGACATAGTGGGTTGTGTAGATGTGATAATCATAAGACTTCAGGAATTAGGCGCTTTAACACGCTGCCTCTGATTTCAGTGGCACACATCCAAGAGTTTGAGAGCTGGCTCAAGTGTATTTGCTTTTAGAATTTGCAAGGGAGCCAAACCCTACAATGATAAACATGGATATGCATGTCTAAATATGTTGTTAGTCACAAAACCCCTAAACCACAAGGAGAGCCATTTAAAAGTCAGATGTCTTGCAGCGAACTGGGACTTTTCTTCAGAAGGGAACAGAAGGTTTGAGTTTCCCTCCTTGCTTCTGTAGCTGCTCTGCCCCCTTGGGTGGGCTGAGGAAGAGGAGGAGACATGGTCAGAGAGCCAGGAGTAAGGAAGTGTGTCTCTGTGTGTGTGTGTGGGGGGTGGGGTGTGTAGGGGTGCGTGTGAAGGCATGTTCACTGCGCACAACTGATATTTCAGAGCTGTCCATGAGGAGAGGACAGACACTAGCTGCAAAAAGCCAAGGTGCAGTTCAGGGAAGTCACAGACAGGGAAGAGGAGACTTTTCTGTGGGTGGTGGAGTGTGTATTGGTCACTACGTAGGAAATGGTAAGATCTGGTGAAGAATGTGGAACATGAGGAAAATGTACAGAGTTTTCTTTGTCTGGACAGTGAGAAGTTGAAGGCAGCACCAAAACTCCTCACCAGCTTCCCTGGAGAAGGAAGATGGGGCTTTCACTTTCATGGAGAAGCCATGAAGCGATTAGCAAATGCCTTTACTCACAAAAGTAGTTGCAGCTAAGCAGCCACCCTAGTGCTGCTCTGGAGTTTCTGATTACTTTTTGCGGTATGAAAATAACCTTCAGCCGAGTCAGTAACTCCTGCCTATTGACTCCACACATCCGTAAGAACCTTCTTCGTGCACTATGTCCAGGGTAGGAAAGTCGCTACTGAGAGCTGAATTTTATGACAACTAACTACAAAACTGTGCTTTGCCCATGATTCTTTGGCAAGACTTGTTGAAGTTAGAAGCTGTACTGGAAGGCTACAGAGCTGTGTGCACCCTGACTGCTGTGAACCCCATCTCAGACATCCCTTCCTCGAGATCATTCCTGCTCAGAGGCAGCTGAGTGGCTCTTCAGGGCACCGTGCGTCTCCCGCACAGCACACACTGCACCGCTGACAGCCCCTCGGCCTTTGCCAATGCCTATTTCATCAGTGTGAAATTAAACAATGAATGCTTCAGCGATTGGTCTGAAACAGAGACATTTAAGCCAAACCGAGTGGCATGGAGTCTGAATGAGAAGGGAGGGAGCATGTCTGCTGAATGGAGCTGCTCATAGGCTGGCAGCCCACGCCATGGAGAAGACAAATGAATGCACCAGGACTTCGGCAATCTTCAGAGAGGTCTGAGTCCTGACGCTGAGGTCTCTTGTTTCACAGAAGTAACTCAGCTAAGCAGGCGCACTGAGATGGTGGGGATGTTGGTGATGGGCGGCAGCTGCCTTCTCGCGAGGCTGTGTCCACCTGTGCCAGCGACCAGGAGGGAGGCGGTGTCAACCCCCAGCCCCCAGGCTGCAGTCCGCAGCGGCTCAGGGAAGTCCTTTGTAAAAATCACACTGGTAAACTACAGGAAAGGGTTTGCTTTAACCCTGGAGATCACTATACCAGCTTTTCCAGCGGTGATATGTACCTTGGGCTTTTAAAAAAGTAAATAAACCCACAAATGACTGAAAAGCAAATGCCAGCCCCTGAGCTGCAGCAGACTGTAACCAGCGCCAAGTGCTTTCAGAGGGTGTACGATGGGGATCTGCTCTGATGCCGTGGCCCCATGAAGGTTTTCTCCCCAAGGAAGTTCCCAAGGTCTCACAGACGCACACCCAACCGATCCATGTCAGATAGCAAAGTGGCTTCTGCCCACGGAGGCACAACCTCCCTTCAGGAGCTACGTCAGGCAGTGCGAGGAGCTGGAGAGCTGGCAGTCAAATGCCCTTTACTCCCTCCTTATAACGACTGGGAGAAACCATGGGGTTTTTTTCGAAGTGGGAAGCAAACAGTTTCCTCCCTGGCCTCTCTGCCAGCAAAGTCCATACCTGGCCCATGGCGCTGATGCACCTTGCTGGTGCCTCCCTGTTGAAGCGCTGCCACTGTATTATTTCCCCTACCTGTACTTTGCAAGACCAGATTTCGGTGAGTACAGAGACTGGGGCACCGACAGCTTCTGGCAACATAGCGACAGGGAGGTGGGGAAGAGGAAACTTGCCTTGCTGTGTGAGGAGAGCCGTGGAGGCGGCCGCAGCCCTGCTGCCTGCCCGCAGCACAGCACTGCCCCCTGTTCTCCTCCTCCTCCTCCTCTCACCTGCTCTGCAAAACCGCCCCTGTACATCTCCCAGAGGTGGGTACTGACTTCCAGCTACTTCGAGCACCCAGCTTGAGACTGTAAAAGGGACCGAGTTTCCCTTGGACACCTCCAAATGTATACTGTCCATTGAAGATTGTCTTTGCTACCTGTTAATGAACCCAGACGAGATGTGTTCTGGGGAACGGATGGCTTAAAGCTTTTATCCTATTGCAAGATCGTACGCTGTGTATTTCTTCGCGCCCACTGGGTGAACACAAAATGACCTGTGCATTGGGGGCTGGTCTTGTTTCCTGCTTGCCTGCAACGATCTGAAAATTTTGATGGACTTCGGAAAGCTTTACCCAGACATTTGGTATTAATGAATGCATGTAAAACTGCTTTCAGGTTGCCAACTGCGGTCAAAAACCAGCAAGAAGTCGAAGAACAGCATTAATGACATTTAGTTGTTTATTTTTGCAACAATAAGACTTTCAGGAGAAAACAAAACACTTTCTCGGTGGAAATAATTGAAACCATGAAAATGACTGCATTTCCTGTGTGACTGACATATTCCATGCAGGAGAAAATGTTTCCCAGCAACAAAGAAAATACATTTCAGCAGCTCACATTTTCCTTAGCAATGTACATCCCTTTCCGTAATTGGAACAGGCAAAGGGAATTTCAGCTTACACACTTTTAACAATTCATCACAGAAGGAGAGCGCAAAACCCTTTCTTCACTGCGCAGGACTTCGTCTTTGGCACCTTGTTGGGAAATTCCTAAGACCCACCTGAATTCAGGCAGTGGGTGACATTACTAATTGGCTGCTCCAAGCCCAGTCCTTGTCACGGGACTGCGTGCCGGCAGGCACTGCACCACGCAGGTGACAGCACATGTATGGTGGAAGCAAAGCGAGAAATCAGGGCCACGTGCTCGCTGCTCCTCCTCCTCCATCTTTCTGAGACACTTTCTCTGAGTTCAGGCTTGAGTTCAGCCCATGCCAGTGAAGTAGCTGGTTGAAACCACTCTGATCACGCAAACCAGTGGAGTAGGTGTTAATAAAGACATTTGAAATGTAGCTCTTGTATACCTCTTGTTGTTTCATACTGGGTTTTCTCCTCTGATTCCAGAAAGTTATATCAAAAGCAGGTAAGAGAAAAATCAAGCCCATAAAAATTTGATTATGAGTAGAGAAACTGGTTTGCCATTTCCCACAAGATAACGAGCTGGATAAAATTTGTACAGGCATTTTTAACTAAACTTTCGGTCTTTCATTTATCACCTGCCTCCTGATTTTAGTTCAGATGGACAATTTTCTTTCAAATGTATGGGGCTGCTGTTTCTGTGGTTTGTTAAAAAAAGGTACATGTGAAAAATCTGAAGCAAACGGGAAAGAACAGTGTGTGATGGCAAACCACAGACATGTCATTCAGTAACTGTACAAGTGACCTTCAGGTTACCCAGAAAATAGAAGACCTTTCCTCTTATTTGATGGAAAGGCTACACTGCCTTTACTTGCCAGTAAAAATCTGAAGTAAAATTCAGATTTTATTGCATATTCTGAGCTCAATTCTTTTTGTGTTGTACTTTCCAACCTCGCATTCTTGACTTCAATTCGATTTTAAGTTTTTGCCTAAACGTATCTCTTAAAGTTGCTGACCCTGGCCGCATTGTGCTTTTAAAGAGTGCTTTTAAAGAGTACTTTTAAAGAAGATGCTAACAGAAGGGCAGCAGGAATAAATAGTTGTGCAGTGAGTCTGCAGGTGTTTTTCAGACCCTGGAGGGATTTGTGAAGTGCGATGAGCTCTGGACTGTATCTAATATTTGTTCTATCAAAAGAGGTCAAGAACTTTTCTAAAAGACTTTTTTAAAGTCAGATAAAAATGCATTGGTATAAATCAGTGCCTCTCAAAGAGTAAGAACAAAATGCAAAGAGAATGATTTCGTAAGAAACCACAGAACTCAGAATGAAGAAACTTGTGTTCTCAGTTCTGTCACGAATTTGCTATATGACAACAAACTATATTATTCATTTACTTTCTTAGCACTGTCCATTTATTGAGGTATTTAGAGTTTATTCCTTTGCATAATGACACAAATGGCATAGCCTAAATATTGCATTAATTAAATTTGTCTTAGATTTATAAAAAGCATCTTTGCAAAGCTAACTCCTAAATTACAATTCATTTGCTGCACAACACTAATAACAATTATCATCCCTATATTCACAGTTCCTCAAGGACGGATCATTTCACTTTCTTGAGATAGCTCTCACTGTCTTTTTCATCTAGTATTCTTTGCTCTGTGACTGGAATTTTGGCACGTTTTCCCCCTTGTGTGTGGGTGTGAATGCGTCAACACCAACGGAAAGGCTCCTTGTACTTTTTTGGATTAGTACTTTTTTTCTGCAATAAATAGTATGTTTTTTGTGGGTTTTTTGCTCAATTTCTTTCTTTTCTCTCCGTGTGTCTCTCCTTCTCTTGTCCTCCCAGCCTCCCTCATGTTGCCTCGTGCTGGACATCTTTTGAATCTCTTCTGGAAACGGTGAACTATTAGTTCTGAGAGCAAAGCTTGGCAATCACAGATGCAGGCAACATAACTGCAGCTGATACGTCAAGAAAATCCTCTCCATAGTTCTGCTGCAAAGCTTTATTTCCATATTTTAGAATAAATTAATTGGGAGAGCTCCACTATCTTCTTTCTGAGAGTCACAAAATCTACAGGGAAATAAGACAACCTTCTTTACTCCAACATTGATAAAGATGGCCTAAGAAAACTGATTCAGAAAGCCCTTCAGCTCTTGATTCAATCCCGTTGGCTTAATGCCAACTTTCCTGTCTCTCCACAGTCCCAAATTTGAGGTATTAGATTGTTGGAAGCGCAGGCAAGTACAAATCATGACCAGAGATTTTAGAAGAAATGCCCACCTCAGCCTCAGGTTTTCCAGACAGATTATTCACGAATTTAATGTTAATATCTTACCTTCTTTTTCTAGCCTAATCATGCCTCTAATTATAAACTGTTTTGCCAGTTTTGAAAGCAAGGAATTGAGAAAATATCAGTAAAGATGATTTCTTGCCAACTGCCCGTGAACAAAACTGACAGGGGAATCTCATGATGGTGTTACACTCATACCCCTCCCTTGTCTCCCAACCCTCTTCCGCTTTTGAGGTTTTTAATATTTTTCACTCCTTTTTCTTCTGAAGAGCGGGACCTCCTGCCCAGCCTCAAACGGCACAGTTGTGGAGCAGGGGCTCGTTCTCTTTGGAGTGTTGATAAGTTGTTTGCCTACCCCGGCATCTGGAATTTTTTGCCTTCTGGAATATCTCTCCCCAAGCCCTCGGTTTCAGCAGGACCCCCCTTCCCAGGCGGCAGTGAGGGGCAGAGCGAGTGCGACCCTTCCCCACCTTGCAAACCCTCCAGCAGCCCCCCTGCCCCTGCCCCGACTGACCCCTCTTGCTCTCAGGCACGCAGCATAAACCAAGAAGTTGTTTTACCAGCATACACAGGCAAGGCAGTAACAGGAAAAGAACAAAGAATTCAAAGAATTCAAAAGTAGGGAAACACGTTCCCTTTTTTCCCTCCTTATCCCGTTCATGTCTGTTGTACTGGAGTTTCAGTTGTTTGCTTGCTTGCTTGCTTGCTTGCTTGCTTATTTCTGCTGGGAAATGGATACAGGGCTGCATGACCAGGACCCTGTGGCCACCAGCAAGTGTTTCACAGTTGCTGCGTTTCACGAGATCCCTTTATAATCGCCTTGGCTGCAGAACCAGCACAGGCTGTTTGCTTTCCCTCCCTCTGTTTGCTTTCATTGGCTAGAGCCAGCCTTTTTCCAGTTCCTTCCTTTTCTGGGATGCCAGTTAACGCCAGTTAACACCGATCACATTGATGCCTCAGTTTTTCAGCCACACTTATGAAAACAGATTCTCGCACCTGCTGAGCTGCGGCTTTTCACTATCAGCTGGCTACTGATGATGCTGCAAAACATCTCTCATGCTAATGGCTTGCCAATCAGGATAAAATATTTCACATTTCCACTTATGGGGAATTTTTTCCCCAAGACCTTATGTAAAGAAATGTTTACCACCTTGGTACAGTGGTTTTGGCTCCAAGTGTCACTTAGGGAAAAGACTGAAGCCCAGGAAGCTCCCTGGTACCTCTGTGGCAATCACAGCTCAGCATGGCAAGGGTGCGCTGCCCTCTGGGCAGCCCAAACACAAGTCCCCATAATGATGATGTCTTCCTTCATTTTTTTTATCTGGCCATTATGGTTTGTGCTGTGTACTGCCTGCTTTCCTATCCGTGAAAGATAGGTACCTCCTGAGGTTACCACAGGGGGCAAAGTTAAGCCATTGCTGGCATAGATACCATGAAATAAAGGCAGAACTAGGGAGGAAAAATGGGTTATTTGGCCTTTATTTTCAGAAGAAGTTTAGTCTGCTGGATTTCTGAGTAAACAAGTAGGTAAACATTTAAAAATCAGTCTAGGCTCTGGCTTCTGAGGGAAATGTCGGTAGCCTGAACATCAGCTTCAAACACAGTTCAAAGAAATCTCACTGTTTGTCTAAAACAGCTTTTTTTTTTCCTATTAAAAAAAAAAAGTGGAGCTCCCTGGTGTACTCGCTTAACCTTCATCAGTTAAAAACTGCTCATCACAAGATTTGGGAACTTCATAAATATCAGCCTTTTGTCTTTATTACTTACTCCTGGGGGTACTATGCTTCTTGTTCAGAGGAAGGGTGCAGGTGCTGACAAGCTTTTCAGTTATCTCTCAAAGTATATAGCTACCAGCAGCTATACATAATCAGTATATTTAGTAGAAGGATTGCATTTAGAGGGGAGATTTTGAACAGAAAGTGCTACAGTTGCATTACACCTCTCACTTCCGTCAAAATTAGTAATACTGTATAGCCGATGAGTCCGATTCAGCTCACAGCAGAAGAAGGACATTCTACAAGCATGAAAGGAGTGGAGACGCCTGTCCAGGCTGTCTTCATAGAGATCTGCGGAATCGTTTTTGGGTGGAACTGAGTGAACGAGGGGACAAAGACAGGCTGCAGAAGTTCTTCACAAATGCAAGGATGGATATTTCCAGTCCCACCAATGCTGGGCTGCAAGTCAGTCTTGATAATTTCACACAGCGGTCCCTATTTTAGCAAAAAGCAGCCTCCTGTCAGCTGGATGGCAAAAGCTAATAGTAAAATTAAGTAGCTGATTCTTGCATACCTGATTACCTAAGGATGGGACAGATTTTCTACGTGAAACCTTCTGTAAGTCCACATGTACAAAGTTATAAATCAATAATATCTGAATAACTCTGGTGCACAGAATAACCCTGTTGCATCCCCCATGGGATGGAGGAAGCTCATCATCTGTTCAGGCTGTTCAGGATGTCTCACTTCCCACTGGGCATTCCCCCTTAAAAACATTCCCCCTTTCTGCCAGACCTCACCAGGAGCCCAGAGAGCCTCTCTCCCCTCAGTTCTCTGTGAAGCGGAACCTGCCCTTTGACCAAATGCTGAACGGAATTGAACTGAACTCTCTTTTTCTCTCGGCTCCTCAGCAGGCAGCGGGGATCGCTGCCTTGGGGCCAGCCCTTCCCAGGCAGCAGCTCCGGGCAGGAGGGGCAAACCCCAGAGCATGCTCCAGTGCCACGCGTCCGGGAGCACGGCTTTGCTCCCTGGCAAGCTGCCGGGGGTGCCTTGGCAGTTCTCTGACTTCGCCAGGACCCTGACATTTAAAGGCATTTGGGAGGTGGGAATAAGTGTGTAGCTATGGAGTTCACCGAGTTTCCAGAAAGCCGGCGCTTGAGCAGAGCTGTGGGTTATATGAGGTGTGGGCTGTTAAAGGAGGTCGGTTACACACCACGTTATAACAGAGGAAGCTTGTCACAGCTGAGTTTAATCTTTGAAAATATTTCCTCTCCTTTCCCAGCCTAAACAGCCTCTCATTTTTTCCCCAAACATCAGAATAATTTCTTTAAAAGTTAACATTACTCTTTGCACATACCCCACGAAGAAACAACACCTCTCTGGATGTGGCAGGGAATTGTTAACAGCCCTGATAGGGGCCTGACAGGTGGACATTTTACGTGGAAAACAAGTTACACATGGGAGCAGAGTTAGGCTGACTCGTTTAACTCCGCACATAAGGCACTGCCAAGAGCAAACTCCCTGCTGGAACCAGTGCCCCCGTGGCATCCCTGGCGTTCCAGCTTCTGAAGCTGACAGTGACACAGCTGTCAGACAGGGCAGTTACAGGGTCTTTTGTCAATTTGCCTTGTTAAGCCAACACCAACAAAGGGTGTATCGTGCCTGCTCTACTTCAGGAGAAAATGTTTAAGAATTCTCCTTCCTGGAAATATTGCAAAAGCTACCAACTTTCCACCTCTGTCTTCCCTCCCACGCTATCTGCAGGCATTAGTATATTAGAACAAAAACAACCAAGACAAAACAGCAAGTAATGGAAGAAAGAAAGAAAGAGCACAAACAAGAAGCCTACAGCACTGCCAAATTATACAACAGTGATTCCCGCTGGGGATAGCTTGGACAACTTGACTCACTGAGGCCAGCGGGCTTGCTGAGAGCACCTGGAGACTCCTGCACCAGGATCAGGAGCAGGACGAGGAGCAGGAGCAGGACCAGGACGGGGCAGGCAGCCCCTGCAGGCACCTCGCCTGCACCTGCTGTAGCCTTCTCTGCCACCGCGGTCCAGCCTCTGGCCACTGCTTCCACCGAAGCCAGTAGGAATGGAGTGACTCCCAGCAGCTCTCAAAATCAAGCCTTCAGCTCAATATAAGTGAGACAGTCGCAATTTTCCCACAAATAATTGTCACAGGAGAGAGGCTGGCTTTCCTTTCGTTTGCCTGTAAACAGCACGTGCATCTATGCTGTGAAAAATCCTGACTCCTACTGTCGCAGACTGCAAAGGGCTGCCATGGCTTTTTTTCCCTCTCTGCTGTTTCTCGCCACAACTTTCTCGTAATTCACAAGACCGAAGCAATGCCTTGTGCGTGTGCTCGGTGCCCTAACTTTAGCTGACATAAAAACCACTTCAAATCCTGCCCTTCCTTGCACCTTCTCTGTTAAAAACCTGCGCGCATGAACACCAGCAAGAAAAGAGAGTGCGGGGGAGAGAGAGGGAGAGAGAGAGACCCTTTAAGCTAATGGGTAAGGAATGTGCATCGAGCTGTGCGTGGACGTCTGATGTCTCCAACTATTTGTTAAAAGGCAAAAGCAATACTTCCGACAGACGGCCCTCCCCTCGCCTGCAATAGGCTCCCAAGAATAGCAACAGCCTGTGTCACCGCAAAGGGCAAAGCCTTCTGAAATAGCAACAAAGTTGTTCACAAACCACTTCGTGGTTTGCATTTGGTTTCAGCCAGCTTCAGCAACTTGTTGCCATGAGGAACATAACCTGTGCTTTGCTCGGCCGCCACGGAAGGACTGCTGCTCTGTGAAGTGCTCCTGCCCCAAGGTGCAAAGAGGGTGGCAATGGTACCTGGGCAGAGCGCGGAGGACCTCGGCCGGCAGAGCCAGACGATGAAAGCAGGGGAGGATGAGGAGAGCAGCCGGGGCAGCCGCCGCAGCAGCCGTCACCACCTCCGCAAGCTCCCGGCTGCAGCAGGTAAAGTGGCAGGAACTGAATGCCAGCTGTTAGCCAGCAGCAGCTTGCCTGCGTAGCTAACGCTCGGGGCTGCGGGGAAACGGCCCCGCAAAGCCAAGGGACTCTCAAGGCACGCCGTCTCGATTTCTAAAAGTGCGAGAGGGAAAAATGTGAGCAAGGAAGGGAAACGCCGTCTTGAATTTTGAATGAAGGTTTATGTGATACTTTCCCCAAAAGGCCTCGGTCCTACTGTCCGTGCACGTGCTGTCTGTTGTGTGAATCCCTTCCCTTTATGAAGGTCAGTCACCTGAAAAACTGGAGAACCTGCTGCCATCTAAGATAACAGCAGCGCTCCGGTCCTTGCGTGCTCAGGAGCAATTCAGCCCTCTTCACTGAAGAGGAGAGAGGCCAGGCCAGCACTGCACCTGCTCGTGCAGGGGGAAAGTACAGGGTGGGGGGACATGGACACCCTCCTGCCTTTTCTCCCCTAGCATTTAATGAAGAAACAGGGTTTCTGTGCTGACGCCCTGAAAAATCAACTGTATAATTTCTCATGCAAAGATATTTCAGTGCTGAAGCTGAATTTCATAGTTCTTCACCTTTGCTGTCCTGCCCAGCCAGTTTTTCTAAGTTGCAGCACGTGTTTGCATCTTGACTCTCTTTCACTCATGATAAGATCAAGGGGAAAATGACCCACAATTGTGAAATTTCTCACCCGCAAGACAGCTTTACCCAAACAGGAAAGTATAATTGTAAGCCAGAAATGAAAAATTGTTTCAGAAATGGAACCCGAAGCAGGTTTTGTTCACTTTGAAGTGAATGAACAGGCTAACTCACGTTATGTTCAGGTACCACAGGCAAATGCTTTGTTGGAGCGTAATAGCGATCAGTCCAGCAACATCTAGTGATACCAGGAAGCAGGGGAAGCAGAGGTTAATCAAGAACAGAAAGCCAGTGTGCAGACTTAACATTACCTTAGGGTATGGGGGGAGCAATACAGATGGTTATAGGATAGCATTATCACAGGGAAGCACAGCAGTTACCATAAACAGACAGCAAGGTTGCTTCAGCACAAGGACTACGGTTAGAGGAGTATGTGCAAATTACACGCTTGGCTTTACCCTCAGAAACTAAAGCAGTAACCTGAGGAATTTATAATTACCAGCTAGGAATTAAAAGAATTTGTTGATTCTTACTGGAAAATAATGAAACAAAACCCAAATCCCATTTAATGTATTAAACGGCCAGGCCGCCTGTTGACGTAATGAAAATACGTGGTAGCGCATGAAGAGAGATGGGGACGTGGCCAGGGTGGGTCTGTCCAGGATCTGCGTTCTCTGTCTTTGCATCAGTGCCAAGGGCTTTTTGTTCATGAAATTCAAATATTAGTGACGCAATACATTCATTGGGCTTATGCCCAATGTATATACAATGTATTATGCCCAAAGCATACAATGCTTCCCTCCATGGCAGGAATTTAGAAGCGTGAAAATGTGTGATACATTAGCTTCCTTCTGCCTTCTTTTTTAGTTCAATTTACAAAATATTTGCTTTGGTTTTGCCTTTCACGCTTGGGTAGGAGGAGTCACATTTGTCAAATGGTCATGATCCCACATGGCCCTGACACTATTTTTGGGTAAATTTAATACTTTCTGAGATTTTCCAGCTCTGCTTGCAACATAGCTTTGTCCTAAAGCCACCATTTGTTTCATCTCCTAGGGTCTTACTGGGTAACTGGTTTAGATCTCATACCAGGCTTCTAGATGGACAGTTAGATCAGATGTGTCCTTGCTAATAGGAGAAATGCACATATTGAGCAACTACTGGATCTAAAGAAACCTCAGGCATTAGAACAGATCAAGAGGGTAACATTTATCTCTTTACACCAGACAACTGGATGAGACAGAGAAGCTGACTGTGACAGTGCAGCAAAGATCATGATGGCATAAAAATGAGTAATCACCTTTTACAAGAAGCAAAACTATGATTGAATTATGCAGTAATTCCCAACACATGCCCTTAAATATTTGTCCTATAAAATCATGTGATCCACACGCTATACACTTTAGCAAAATGCTCCTCTAAAGACGCTTTGGGGAATTTTAAACACTATTTCCCTGTAAAGGCAAACTTTTTATATGTCAGACAGCACTCAGGCGGAGAAGAAATATGTTGTTAAAGATAGCTTAAAATTTTCAGGTACAGATGCTGTAATTTCAAGACTTACCATGGATAAAAGTAGATGCCTTGTTCTGTCGAATAAGGGAGATTCCATGCTGTGGATTCATGTCTATGCAATGCACTCAACTCATCATGATTATCTAAAACTGTGCTTATTAACCAAGGGTTGATAGAGCTTGATTTCACCTCCCGAATATCTAAATAGATCAAAGAATCCCCAAGGATTTAAAGAACATATATTTGACCTTCCAGTAAAATACTTTCCTTCCCTCCCGAATCGAGACATTTCTTGCCTCAGATTAGACCAAAGTCAACAGAAGAAAGCACCGTGTTGGAAGAGACTGTCGAGTCCCCTGCTATCAAAACAGATGTATTTGCACAGGTCACATAAAGAAGTAATCTCCCCCTCCACTCTATCCCACTAGTTTTCTGTACATACACTGCACGTTCTCTTAGGAGAAAGGAAAGAAATATTACATCGCAAAAATCTCAGTATCTGGACTGATGTGGAGTGTGGCACTGCCAAGGTGAGATGGAAAGGGCTCCCAGGCACCTTTCCCATAGCGCTTCTGCACATGAAGCAGTGGAACAATGGCATTTCCCAGCTCAGCCTGCTTGCAGATCTTCCCTGGCATAGATCATATAACTGTAATGCCCATAAAATACATTACAGACCAAATATTTTGCCTTTGGAAGGACTGTATATTTCCCAGATATGTGCTTGAAAATAAGTAAAGGGGCACATCCTTACTACTTGGCTCCATCCACTCGCATCAGCAGTACACTGTGCTATATACTACAACTGTGTTTGGTCTCCTTTTCAGAAATCAAGCATAAACATTTCCAGAAAATGTTGTTTAAGATAAGTTTGTTTGCCAAGTAGTGCTGCTTTTAACCTGAGTAACGGTTGTGAGAAACCATTTTGTTTACATGGGGAAACTAGAGAATAGACTTTCCAATGACTTGTCACTTACCAGCCACACGCTCGTTAGCCATGATGTTTGTTGCAGGCAGAAGGAGAAATTTCTCTGGAAACCATCATTAAAATATTTTATTCCCCTGGGCTACACACTGCCATGTATTTTGCAGGCATCTAATAAAAATAAGAGGAATACAGATTTTAAGAAGTGCTTTTTTAAAAAAGGAATGCTTAAGAACCGCCAGCAACATCATTAAATCTGACACTTAAAAGCATTGTGAGTACAACTACTGCAACATAGAATCATAGAATCATCATAGAATCATAGAATGGTAGGGGTTGGAAGGGACCTCTAGAGATCATCTAGTCCAACCCCCCTGCTAAAGCAGGTTAGCCTAGAGCTTGGCCTGCTGACTGCAAGTGAATGTGCTGCCTGGGGTTCCTCTCTGCTAACTTTAGACATCTGCATCTGAGCAAGCCGCACAGATTCCTTTTATAGGCAATGGAGAGAAACAGGCGTCTGACTAACTTCAGACATCCAGAAGTGCCTATTTTTTGCAAGTAGTTACAGAAGAAGTCTACAGATGCTTTAGATCTCTCACAGTTAGGTAAGTTGAACCCATACTATGTGTTTTAATACAGACAAACATAAAGTGATTTTCATTCCGGTCTAGGATGCAAGGCAGCAGGCCATATTTAAAGGAAAGGCAGGGCCTTGGAAAGAGCCCCGTCAGAAGGGAAGTTGCTTGTCCTGGAGGACAACCAGCAGAAGATGAGCTCCTGTACACAGTTGTGACAATCCTTAGATGAGTAGAGGGGGAAATGTCCACCAGGAGCAGGACATTTATGTCAAGTTCCTGTCTGAACTGTACAACCACTGCAGGAGCACTGGGTCTGGCTCACAATGTATCGAAGAAGTTGATAATTTGGACAGAGTTCAGAGAACAGGGCTTTGAACACTTAAGAGACTGGTAAACTTGTAAAGCCTCACAGGCTAAGCAGCTTGTCAAGGAAAGGACTGTGGGGTGACTCGATGACAGGCTATAATTTTATACTTAGTGAACACAGCTAAGTGTAGGCAAATGGAGAATGGGATCTGATGGTTGGAAGCTAAAGTTGCAGAAATTAAGTCAGAAATAACACAGAAAATTTACAGTGAAAGAAATTAGCCATTGGGAAAACTTACAACTTAAAGTCATTGACTTGTAACCACTAGCAATTTTAAAACCAAAGCAGAATATTTTAAATAGCCTAGTTCAAATAAAATGTCATTTATACATGTCTGAAGAGTTACGTTGTGCCATTCATGAGTGTCAGACTGGATGACCACAATGGTCTCTTTTGGCTTCATAATATATAAATTAAAGCAAACCCTTAGGTTAAATCTGCATGGCTCAATGACATAAAATACAGAGATATCCAAGAAAGCACAAATATCAGCACTGAGCAGTAGTTTGGGCAGAGCACTGTGATCAGATTAGCGGTGTAGCTTCCAACACCCAAGCTCATTCATTCAGCAGAACACTGTGTTGTTACCAGCCCTGATTTCCAGCCAGCATTCATTGGACGGGTATATTTTCCAGATCTAGTAACACACGGTAAGAAGGCAAGTCACAAGGATAAGGGAGGTAGGATTAAGTTTTACAAGGATAAGACGTATATTACATGCAAGCATTGGAGGATGGAGCATATGTAGTACAAAGCAGCTTAAGTGGAGACAGCAGTCCTTCCACTGAAGTGCTGTTCAATGCAGGAAGTACAGCGGGACCTTGCCCTAACCCATGCACTAACCTCTGTTTAAAGTAAGTGCAATTATCTTGGGTACTGCAGACATAAAGGAAGAAAAAGCTTTAGATATAATACAGACATGGACAACAACAATATAAAAAAAGATTTTTCCATCACCTGAGCATTTTGCAAATTTATTTCTGACATTTTCTTCAAGCCATCCCACCTTCATCACAATAAATCTACCATTCACCTTTGACCTTCTGGAAGGCTACTCACAACAGTCCCATTTCCCCCAAGCCCTTACGGCCCATCATAGCCAAACCACACGTTATTCTCCCATCTCTGATCTGTCTCTGGTTTGCCAGCCACCGGAGCCCATAGGCAGAGTGGGCTGAGACATGCTGGGTGCACTCAATAGCTCGGTGCTGCTGCTGCTTGGCTTCTGCTTGGCTCAAAGGGAGTGAACCAAGAGCCAGGTAGGAGAGCTAACAGGCGATACTTATCTTAATAGACTTAATGGGCTTACACATCATTTCTGACCCCAGAGGCACAGCTTATATTCACACAGCTACCTACTCTGCTACCTTCCAAAATAACCCAGACTCCTGTGGATTGGATGCAGGGCACGACGGCATAAGCCAAGCTGTCTCCAGGAATTGTCAGGAGAGCATGAGGTGGCTTGGGGCACAACCATGCCAGGGACCATACCAGTAATTTAGTAGGATATGTGGCCACATGCCAGGGTCCGGGCCTGGGCTCTGGCACTGTTTATTTTGGTAGTGCAGATGCAATGCTAGGGCCACCCTCCTCCTCTCCTTTCACGATTTACTTTAGAAATGTAATATCCTCTGTCAAATGGGACTGATCCTCACCAACATGCTCAAAAGTTATTGGCAAGCAACTCCAGGCAGTCGTCGTGATCAAAGAGCCTTAATATATTAGAAAAATAAGCTAAAAATAAACAAAGTCTGTGTATCATTTTCAATTAGACCACATACCACTTTCCGGCCAAGCTGGAAAGTACTTGTTCCAGGAGAATTAACTGAAATACGGACTCTGTTATGCTGCAAAAGCTACCTCTCCTCAGGCACGTCCTATCTCTCCAACTAACCGGAAAATCAGAAGTCAATTTACTCTTTTCCTAGTTGTGTGACAGCCAAGATCATGATGAGAGGAAAATCATACTGGGAGAAAGAACAAGACCAACAATAACAAACTGATATATTCCTCAAGGTTTAGGGTGCAAAAGGCTTCACAGTTAGTAGAATACGATCAGTCAAATCTATCTTGTAACAATAAACAATGAATTGCAGTTGTATAAGATGAGTTTGTTTTAATGTGGATGTTCAAAGGCACATAATCTCCATTTGGTTTATGTTTTCACCATCTGTTTTTTATTCCTGACATGGTGGCTGTCATAAATTATGCAAAATATTTGATCCAGAAACTTCATGAATTTGTACCTCAAAAACTGGGTTCCCTAGAATATCCCGGCTATCTGGATCAGCCCGGTGCTCAGTGCAGAAGTTTCCATTTGGCAAAATAAAAACGTTGGTACCATCAGCCTTCATGCCATCTTCAGGTGAAGCAAAGGAATTAGTAAGTGGCGAGGGAAAACATAACTTGTTACTTATTCAAGTCAAGGTTGAAGCAATTTGGCGGGGAAACTACTGCTTTCCTTGCCCATGGTACTCTAGTTGGGTGGACCAGATTTCCTCAATTCAGTACAGGAAAAACACTGAGAATGCTCAAGTCAAAAATTGCTCTCTTACCGAAAGGTTGTATTGTCAGTGTTGCATTTTGCAGTGATATTCTGAGGCAGAAGGTTTAATTACTTAGGGCCTCGTCAAAACCTTATTGAATTCTGATCAGGAAGATTAGCAACCTAAAAGCATTAAAATTAAAGCGGGTTTTATATGAATTATTTTTTTTTTCTTTTAAAGGATAGCCTTTTATGTCACCACAGCTGCTGGGTTTGTATGCACCTAACTGCTTTGCCTAAAAGTTACAAAAAGAATTCTTTGGACTGGTATACCAAATAAAATTATTAATTGTCAGAATGTTGCAGAAGTCACCCTTCAAGTTTTTGTGCTTTTTTTCTCTTATTTCAGGCTGTGGAACATTTACTTTTCTATCTTCTGCCGTTGCTGCTGTAAGTGGACTTCTGATGGGTTATGAGTTGGGCCTTATCTCTGGAGCTCTTCTTCAGATGAGCAGCGTATTAGCACTCTCTTGCAAAGAGCAGGAAATCATTGTAAGTTCCCTGCTTTTTGGGGCCTTATTTGCATCCCTTACTGGTGGCTTCCTGATAGACCGATTTGGAAGGAGACTTGCTATTATTATTGCATCTTCTTTACTTGTGTTGGGGAGTCTGATTTTACTGCCCTATGAATCATATGGAATACTTATTGTGGGACGGACTGCCATAGGTATTTCCATATCGTTGTCATCAATTGCAACATGTGTGTATATTGCTGAGATTGCCCCACAGCACAGAAGAGGCCTCCTCGTGTCATTAAATGAACTCATGATTGTGATAGGCATTCTGTTTGCCTATATTTCAAATTATGCATTTGCCAGCGTATCTCATGGCTGGAAGTACATGTTTGGCCTTGTGATTCCATTAGGTGCTTTGCAGGCTATTGCCATGTACTTCCTTCCTCCAAGTCCTCGGTTTCTTGTCATGAAAAATAATGACGAAGCTGCAAGAAAAGTACTGGAGAGGCTACGGGAAACATCAGACGCTACCAAAGAACTTACTGTGATTAAGGCTTCCCTGAAAGATGAACATCAGTATAGTTTCTTGGACCTGTTTCGTTCAAAAAACAACATGAGGGCCCGAATGTTGGTAGGACTCACTCTAGTCTTTTTTGTGCAAACAACTGGGCAACCCAACATTTTGTTTTACGCATCAACTGTTTTGAAGTCAGTTGGGTTCCAGAGCAATGAAGCCGCCAGCTTGGCTTCTACTGGAGTTGGAGTGGTTAAAGTGGTCAGCACAGTCCCAGCCACGGTTTTTGTGGATCAAGTTGGAAGTAAAACTTTTCTGTGTATTGGCTCTTCTGTTATGGCAGTGTCGTTGGTCACTATGGTCTTAGTGAACCATAACATACATGTGAATTTCACCAATGTATGTAGAAGCCGATCTCCAGGGGATTTCTTTCTCCAGAGACTGGGTAACGTCACTGGTGTCACCAATGGGAGCCTCAAAGACCTCTTTGCTAGCACGGCTTTACCAGAAAGATTATTGTTTGATGCGCAGAGAAGCCCGGGTGTTGCCAGGACAGGAGAACTGAACAGGACTGCTCTGGCAGGAGGCAAAATCACAACAGGATCCCATATGGAAAATGAGGAGGTTCCTGTTGTCCTGAAATGGCTCTCGCTGGCCAGCCTGCTTGTTTATGTTGCTGCATTTTCCATAGGTCTCGGACCAAGTAAGTGTTTCTTTTTTCTGACTCTTTGTAATGATTTATTTACAAGTGGATTAAGTGCTGGGATGACATGCTCAGCTTGGCATCAGGCAGTCCCCAAGCTGGGCAAAACAGTGTTTTCTGCTAATATGCGCTGGTATTGTCACAGACCGTCCTGATGGGCCTGAGGTGNTAATGATTTATTACAAGTGGATTAAGTGCTGGGATGACATGCTCAGCTTGGCATCAGGCAGTCCCCAAGCTGGGCAAAACAGTGTTTTCTGCTAATGTGCGCTGGTATTGTCACAGACTGTCCTGATGGGCCTTAGGTANTTATGTTGCTGCATTTTCCATAGGTCTCGGACCAAGTAAGTGTTTCTTTTTTCTGACTCTTTGTAATGATTTATTTACAAGTGGATTAAGTGCTGGGATGACATGCTCAGCTTGGCATCAGGCAGTCCCCAAGCTGGGCAAAACAGTGTTTTCTGCTAATATGCGCTGGTATTGTCACAGACCGTCCTGATGGGCCTGAGGTGTACTTTTTAGGAAGAGGTCCTGCCTGTTAAGATCAATGGCCTAATCTCCCTTCAATTCAGTGAAATTAACTGTTCCTCTTCAGTGAAGTTAAGAACTGCTGTGAGTTCGGTACAGCAAAATAAATTATGGGGCCCCTGGCTATTTTTCCTCTTCCTAGTCTATTGTGTTCTTACATTGGGAAGGTTAAGGTGTAGGCAGTTGCTGTTGCTAACTCATAAACCCAAGATTATGATATGCTCTGGACCTCTGTATCATATGACACCATCAAATCCATGAAATGCCAGCATGCCTGAGTCCCACTGATCATGTGGACCTCTGACTATATAATAGTCTTCAGATATAGGAAAGACATTCAAGGTATCATAGTTCATAAGCAAACTGTAATATCATCGCCATTAGCTGTGTTGAACAGCACAAGTGGAAGAACACAAAGGCACGTCCCTGTACAACTGAGATATTGCTGCAGCTGCCGTCACCCTTGCAGGGTTCCCACTCTCTCCAGAGGAGAACATGTCAGCCATTCCCAGGCACTAGCAATTAAATCTCTTCATTTTGTTTTGTTCTGTTTTATTTCAATAGCACTTGCGTATTATTGGTCTTTGAAGGGGCTGATTTTGTAAGCCACTCTGCAAAAACCACATGTGTAGAGTCCATTATTTATTAACAGACTTTATGTGCTTTTGTGCCTTGGCTGAAACTTTCCTTGCAAACACACTGTACTCCTGCTGTACTATTATGATAAAAAGCTTGCCACAAAACTACAATCCAACAATTGCACTAACAGCAGCTCCCCTGCAGTATTTATTTATTTTAAACATTACTCACTGGGTGAGCAGTGTGAGATAAGCATTCATTGCCAGGGCAGCGAGCTTGACTCTGTTATTGCGGCATTCATTATTCCCTCCCTTGCAGGCCGTCTTGGGGCTGGATTCTGCTTTCGGTGACATAGGTTCAAAAGCAGGGGTGCAACCCTGAGAAGAAGATGTTACTTGAGCTTTTACTTGGATGTTTCAAACATACATTTAATGACCCTCAAGGCAGGGGCACGCGTTCAGTCTTGGCCTCCTGTTGAAAGATGCTTTCCTGTTGACCTGGCTGTAAATGGGTTCCTGGTTCCATTTGAGTTGACCTGATGTGATGTTAATGATAATGATGTCTACTTCTTTGAGGGCTACAGAAACTGAGGCGTGTTTACCAGGCTAACCTGAGAAGTCTTTGAGGCCAGTGATTTCCTGATCTCTTTTTTGACTAAAAGCACAAATGCTCTCAGACAGCAAATTGGAAAGAACAGACATGGTCTCAGCTCCAGCATGTTGAAATCACGTATGATAAAGCCACGGTGAGGCAATTTAAACTGACAGATGCATTTGCGTAGCAAGTGAAGGCCAGGTCCAGGAGAGATACAGGTATTTCAAAATGCAGATAAGTACTTTCAAAACACTTCCATGCCTTTAAAAATACAACATTCATTTAAAATTGACAATGTATAGAAAGCGCAAGAGTCAGAGAACCGAGAGATCGTTGGAGTCTGCAAAGGATCTGTTGTGGTTAAGTAGTCTAGGTTGGGACGCAAGGTTGTGATTTGTGTCTCATATGCAGCCTTCAACATCTGCTGCTTGGCATCCAAATCCTTGAATGTATTTTAAACGACTAGCTTTCTTATCCTCAGTATGCTTTTCTTAGAGTAAAGAAAAAAGCAGACCCCCTCTCCTTATATAAAGTAAACAGTTTTAACAGGTTTATGTTATTCATCTCTAAATCTGGGCTGTGGTCTGTACCAGACCGTTAGCCGTTGTCTACTCTGCAGCAGGAGGGAGGCATCGAGCCTGCCCTCACTGGCTGCTGCAGCCAGGATGCCCGGGGAAAGAAGCACCATAACACCCGCACCACTGTATTTTCAATGCAAATTCTCGTACTCCGCACAATGTCTGCCCACCCTGCTGGCTGAGGTGAAGGCGGTGCTGGGGATGTGTCTGTTTGTAACCTACAGATCAAATCAGCCTCCTTTGGACAAAGAGCAGAGAGGACCTTGCTCCTTTCCCTCCAGCCCACGAGGCCATTTCTGGACCAAATTCACCCACTTTGTTTTAACAGAGTCCATGCTGCATTATGTTGTGTGGGGACAAAGGAGAGTCTATGTAGCACCATTAGGCAAATGGCACACTCTTCACCGCACGTCATGCAACCTGAGCTCTATCATCTTTTTTTAATTACTTTGTCCTTTTCTTTGCCCTTCCTTTTTTGTGATTCTGGTCAAAGAGCTAGTTACAGCCCGGATTTGTACAGCAGATATTTATAAATGTTGTATTTTTCCATGATTTCTCTTTCGTCTCCAAATTACATGAAGTAGATGGATTTTTTAATGAACTAAACATATGCTAGATATATTTATTGCCATTTATCAAAGCGCCCAGGCAGCACAGTGATGAGCACTCAAAAATAGACAGTGAGAGATAAAAGCCATTTTTGCATTATAAAAGAATTCACAGACTAGCAAGCATCTGCTTAGTCACTTTTTTGATTCTGGGGTGTTCTGTATTTATATCATCAACCCTTAGGCAAGATAAAAGGAGTATTTCTGCTGCTCTGTTTCTGATTAATTATGTTTGACAAACTGCGATTCAACTACTTGTTCACACTCAATTTCACACAATTATGAAGACTTTTTGTAGGTGCAACAAATCAGTGTTGCATCACGTCGCAGAATAGCACATGCCGTCTCTCCAGGGATGTCTGCAGAGGCTTTTCAAGGCAGTTATTAGCTAGGTGGACTTACTTGACACCCATCTTTGTCTTGAGTTACCTTTGTCTGCATATCAAAAAGGTCAAATGAGGATGAATCGTTCTCACAAGGGAAAGATTCCTGCAGAGCCCATGAGAAACCTCTCTCTGGCTGCCACTTGAAGGGTGAGGCGTGCGACAGGGGCTCTTCATTGTTTTCAGCACATGCTTGCAAGGAGAGGCATTCGAACCTGCTGTATGCAGAGTGGGGGACACGAGAAACCTGAGCCTCACAGAAATGCTGCTATGCCTTGCACCGGGAGCAGTGAGTGCAGGCTAATGAAGTGAGTGCAGCATCGTGACGTACACCACCAACTTGTCACCTAAGCTAAAAGCTCAGTGTGACCCTGGAAATTAATTTAACACAAAGGACACACAAAGAAAATCTAGTCAGGGCCACAACCACGCATGACCCTTTACTAAATGACACAGGGTTAACTGAAATAGCTGCAGAGCATCTCATTTGCCAGATGCTCTGTTCAAACTACTTGAGGGACAAAAAATAGTGATCCTGTCTTATAAGGACCTGTCACCTCCTTCACTCCTCAGTGTTGTATGGTGCAACGTACTGAGATGCAGGAACCAGGAAAGCCAAACTCTTGGAGTATCAGACTTATTTTCCAAAGTAGTTGTGAGACTCTTGGGGTTGGATGGAGCACGTGCCAGTTCTCTTGGCTAACAACTGTAGGGCTGCTCTAGCCTTTCTGAAACAGAGTGGGTGCCTAGAGCCCTGCTGCTTTCCTCATGAACCTGACAAACAAAATTCAGATTCAGGTGTCAGATGGCACCTGTTACAAAATATCTGCTTCTCTGCCCTCACCATCTCCTTTTGCAGTATTTAGAATCAAAGACTAAATAGGGACAACTACCCTCCATATTTTCCTACATATCCCCTGAATGAGGATGTCAAACCAGGTAATTTCACCACCGAGTAGATGAAGGAGGCAGTAGCACCATGCACATCAATACAGGGATGCAGTGTGGCCTGGAGGCAATCCTCTTTATCGAACAAAAATCATAGGGTATCCAAAAAGTCCTAGGTTGAGAAGCAAGTAATGAAAACTTAAGTCTGGACGCAACGGAGCATCTGTTTTCCCAGTCTGAATTTTTCTAGCGAATAAAAAGCAAGTGAGCAAAAGAAGACTTGGGCAGTACCTCTTTACGCGTGTTGTGGGAGAGTAGATCAAGAGGATCCATGCACATCATGGGGATTTTTTGCTGTGGAGTGGGAAGAACTTTTATTGAGAGGGGGGGTGTCTAATGCGTGCATCTGGACTGCGCGTATGGCATTGGTGCCTTGCACAGAAGAGCTTTTCCTCCTCTGTCAGTCCTTAAAACAAGTTTCTGTGTAACTGCAAAGGCATTTAGGCAGTTGGCAATGAACTTTGGGGTAATCTGCTGGTGTAAATCATATCAGCTCTGCTGATGTCACGTCAGTTCATGTTGAGGGTGTGGATGCAAATCAAAAAAAGCACCTACAAGTGGGACTGAGGGGCAGTTTCATGACACAAAACATCCTCAAAATCATTTAGATGCATAAAGGTCAAAGGTAGTTATGTCTCTGCCAACCTGGGACTGAAGATGTTCTATTACTGCATGACCCAGAGCAGACACCAGCTTTGTGCCTCTCTCCAGAGCCAAGGGCCAAACTCTCATAGCTCTTCTCTTGGAGGCCACCACAGGCTCATCTTCCAGGGGACTTCTTGGAGCTGCAGCGATGCCCTGGCCCGGAGCTCTCGGAGCCCGCTTGGCACACACACAGCTGCAGCCACAACACACCCGATGCAGATCAGTGTCTGCACCTGAAGAAATATCTTCTAGGCCTCAGGGCTTGGCACAAATAATATCACATATACCCACCCAGACAGATGTCAAGTATAAAAAATGATTTTTATATTTTTGTGGTGGAGAAATAAGTGCCTAACAGGGTTGTGGAGGAGGGGTTTAGGACTTTCTGCAAACCCTGCCTTTCCACATAGCTGTTACAGTCCCATCAAAGCTCAGCTCCCATGAGTGGGTGCTTGTAGGATTGGCAGTACTTTGGTATGGATTAAAACCTGTTAAATACTGGAATTAAATGCCCATGGGAAGCCTTCTCAGACTGGGATAGTATGCCCTCTGTTGCCATCTGCTAGCTGTTGGCTGGAAATCCGGAAACAAATTTGCATGCTTATCACTCCGGTCACAGCAGTGTTTCCTTTTAACTTCTGAAGTGAGAACATTACTGTCACGGTTTAAAGCTGGGCTGGCTGT
>VZSC01018401.1:0-33500 GCA_013398225.1 Steatornis caripensis | reverse complement strand
TGCAAGGGGTTAGATGTGGAGTTTTATTACCGCCAGGGGTTAAATACTGGTAAAATCTGAAACTCAAGCTAAGTAAGCATTGCCACCATTTCTTCCACCAACATAACAGAGCATCCCTTCAACCGATACCCATCCGGCACCTGTATGACAGACGGATACATCTCATGCCTAAGAAACCATTTATACACTTAACCTTATAATAATACATGAAACTACTGCTCAGAGAGACTCTAGGTTTGAATTTCATCACCAGGCTTATTGTGGATCTGGGTTTGACTTTTGGAAAGCGGCCAAAGGACAACCTCCGGGTTGCAGGGAGAAGCAAAGGGAAGCACTGGCGCTGTGTGTCANAAAATTTTTATAGAAAACTGACATATAAATTGTTTTGTTTAAATGCAAGGGGTTAGATGTGGAGTTTTATTACCGCCAGGGGTTAAATACTGGTAAAATCTGAAACTCAAGCTAAGTAAGCATTGCCACCATTTCTTCCACCAACATAACAGAGCATCCCTTCAACCGATACCCATCCGGCACCTGTATGACAGACGGATACATCTCATGCCTAAGAAACCATTTATACACTTAACCTTATAATAATACATGAAACTACTGCTCAGAGAGACTCTAGGTTTGAATTTCATCACCAGGCTTATTGTGGATCTGGGTTTGACTTTTGGAAAGCGGCCAAAGGACAACCTCCGGGTTGCAGGGAGAAGCAAAGGGAAGCACTGGCGCTGTGTGTCAGTAACAGCCTGGGGCATCAAGTGCTCATCATCTCTACTGGAACTTCCCTACACCCATTACACCTTCACGCCGCTGGAAGAACTGACCACTGAGGAGGTTTCAGACTGGTACTGGTACTTAAATGCTTGCATTAAACTCATGCACACCACGCTCTTAACACACATGCGAAACACCCAGCTATTGCGAACAGCTTCTCCACATCGTGACATTGCAATTAGTAGCAGTATTAGGTCCAGGAACTACTGCCACCCCACCGCATTGCTAGCCCCAACATCTCCTGTGCACAAGTTCATACCAGCTGATGGTAGCATCTACTTCTGCACTGGACACCCGCTAGGGAGCTCAACATTGGAGAAAGGAACAAAATGTCAATTTCTAGGTCAAGCTAGCAACTTGATGAAAATAAGCCAGCTCATGGAAGTGCACTGTAGTTACCATTAAAAATGAACTCGTTCAGAAAAAATACGATACTGTTTAGAAAAAAAAAATCTTTTAGGCCACAAGAATTTTATTATTCTGGGAACCTCAGAAGTCCCACAATTCAGGGCGTCCTTAACCTGATCCACTCCCAAACTGTATTGATTGCCAAGCAGCAAAAGAGAGGTGGCTAGGTAAGCTAGCAGAAGACTACTAAGGATGGTGGAAAGACCCATTAACATATGGGGTTGGGAGCCAAGACCACTCTGCTGAATCTGGGCACCGCCTGCTCCTGCTCCTAGCTCTGGGGAAGCCAGCAGGACCTGGTGTCAGCAAACTGAGTCCTCTAGAAAACACCATCTCTGCTAGAGCCAAAGTGGCTCAGACACATAGTTAAGGAAAACGAGTTTCAGAAAGCACCGGCTCAAATCCAGAAGCCTCACTGAGGATCCTCTGCCTTCCAGCCTGGACCCTCGTGGATGCACAGGTCCTTGGCTCCTGCCACTAAAGGCAGGCACACACAAAAAAAACTCCCCAACCAAACCAAATCAACGCCACAACGTCAGATGGAGCTCTCATGTGCCACCTAGGAACGTGAAGTAACGCCAGGAAGCCCACCATTACTGGATTTGGGAGGAAAGATGAACTAAAGAACCAACACCCTGTTGTTGAATTTGCTGAGCATCGACCCTCTCAGTTTCACTTGATTAGCGTCACCATTTTAACTAAATTATTCTCTGCAAGAAGGTTTCCTGGAGCCAAGCCCATAAACCAATGATCCATGAAAAACCATTAGGACTATTTCCTTTTCACAAATTATGTAAGCAACAGAGATTCTATCAGTCAGGGTTGGAAGAAATCCATCATACTACTTCTTTCCTTTTTCTTCCCTCTGCCTCTCCCCTTTAAATACATAACTCCTCGGTAATAAAGAGTAGTTTTCTTGCTTTTATGTATTTGGCACATATCAGCCTTTGACTATGCTAAACAGAGCGCTTCCTCACGCGTAAAGCATCTACTCTCTCCTCCTTGCGCTCATGTGAGCTCTATCCAAACAACCTGAAGAGACAGGATGTTTAAATTCAAAAATCGCTCTCTGGAAGGCATAAAAAAAAGCAGCTTTTTAAAGAGCATTGTCTGTTCCTGAAAAGCAATCCAAAGCACTGTGCTGGCTTTGCCTACCTTCCATGGCCCGATGTAACACTTCAGTGTAGCACCCATCCTAAGCAGTTTTAATTTAGAGTGGCGGTGATAACTCAGTAATCCCTCGGAGAAGTTCTTCTAGAAAATACTTCTGACAGCAACAAAGTATTAAGATAGCCATAATGCATATAATTCTGGCATTACTCACATTTCTATTTATTCTGAGAGTTCACCTGTTCTCCTCCCCAGCAGCCAAGGGCAAAGCTCCCACTAACTCCAAAAGGAGCAGAACCTCTCTCAGCCGTTAGCATCAACTCTAAACACAATTATCAGCAAATTGAAGAAGACTTTACTGCTGGCACTGCAACAACCTGGCACACCAAATGGCATCATGTGTTTGTGTTTGATGGTGCCGTTTCCCTCTTCCCTGTGCACTGCTCAGCCAGAGCTACCTGCGCTCCCTACGGCCGCTTCCTCAAAGGTACAGAGGCAACCCTAATGCTCCTTCTCTTTGTGTTTTAGAAAAATGGTTTAATTACAGTAACAAGCCATCTTACTAAGTGTTACTGAAGCCAGCTGGCCAAAAAAATTTATGTATTTATTTATATACACACATATGTTTTATATATGTGTGTATATAAATACATAAAAGTACAGGTCTTCAAAATATTGAAATTATTATATTCCCTTCCTATTCCTGCCACAAGGTTGTGGTTTTTTTGGAAGTTCAAGACTTTCCTCAAGTGGAAGGAAGGTGTTTACATGGGATGCAATAGCCAAGAGGGTAAAAGCATTTGTAAAAGAGAAGCATACGATTGCCATCGGACCTATATATAGTAATAAATAATCTGTTCCCAGCTCTACAATTTTTCTTTTTATTGTGCAAGTAAATGACAAATGAAATTTTCCAGAAACCCTACAGTAAGAGCTACTCATCTAGTACGTGAAATTGTAAGAAGTAGGCATTAGTCTGCTTGAGCCTTCAAAAGCCTGAGACCATGGATATATTGAAAAAACCCCCAACAACAACAAAAAGAGATATAAAATTACACTTGCTACCCCTTGACTCATGCCCTACGCAAGTCAGCTTATCACAGTCAGGGCCTTCCTCCTCTTCTCCCATTCTCACCTTCCAGATGAAAATATGATTAAAAAAAAAGATCCTGTTCATCCAAATATTACATTGAACCCACAGCCAGATTTTTAAGTTTAGTAAAGAATATTTTGCACCTTGAGAAGCATAATGCAAGCAGACAAAGGTGCCACAACAGATCTTTCTGTCAGGCACTTCAGGCAGATATATGTGCTATTAACAATAATGTCAATAATTCCCGGTATAGAGAATAGATATAGAGACATATATGCTTACAAAGTATTCCTTTAGCATTAAGTCTTGGGCATGTCTGAGCAACACGCCTTACTGAATCCTGCCACAGAGTGCGTTTCTGTTTTACGCACACTGCAAAATGACCCACTTCTTTTGACCACAATAAAGAGGTGACTACTTGAATTATTAGATGCTTAGCATTTCCCTAGCAGCCCAAACAAACACCACCATGATTTTAATCTAAACGCATGTAGCAATATTACTTATGGAAATTTGCACTTTCTAGAAGCAGCAGACATACACTCATGAAACAGACTCCTCCTGATTTACAGGCACACATGTGCTCTCAAGCAGCCTCTACTCCCTAGTAGAATAGACTGACGTGATTCTAAAAAAGCCCTATGCTCGCCATAAGTTTTACACATCAAAATGTACATGCTGAAGTAAATGCCTCTTTTACTGGAAAAAGAGAAAACAGTTGTGCTTATTGATGTGGCACCCTTAGAAATCCGTTCACTCATAGCAANGTGATCCTAAAAAAGCCCTATGCTCGCCATAAGTTTTACACATCAAAATGTACATGCTGAAGTAAATGCCTCTTTTACTGGAAAAAGAGAAAACAGTTGTGCTTATTGATGTGGCACCCTTAGAAATCCATTCACTAATAGCAAAACAGAATAAAATTAGCTCTTCATCCTGGTTCAGGGAGTGAAAAAAAAAAAAAAGCTTTATTTAAAGGCCAGGTATATTGTTCCAGCTAAGTGAAAGCCGCAAGACTTCAACTGACATTTACTTTGGCAACTTCAAGATCACCCATTCTGCCTTCAAACAGGGATTTAGGACTGACCAGTTAATGGGACATTGTTCATTTCTAAGAACGCCAATTCACACAAACTTGGTTTTCAATAGGAAAAGTCACAGACGAAACCTATTTCAATTCCCCTTGGAAGAAAAGAAGCTTTTTGTGAAAGCTGGCAATGTCCCTTGCCTGTTCTCCAATTGAGAGAATAAAGTCGATGCAGGAGAGGTGGAACTAGCTGTACAAGAAAAACCCTGAGCGCACAGAACGATCCGTGCTGTACCTTGTAATTGCAAGAACCAAGCAGCCCCTTAACCAAAGCACAGTGAGATGGGCAAAGCCACAAATAAAAAGTAAGGGTGTCTAAGAGTAGAACAGAGAAGACAAAACAAAACTAAAAAGCTCTGCATTCCCCCACCGCCGAGATAAAAAGGGGAAAGATTGTATAGAGAGTGTACAGAAAACTCCAGCTCAAGACAAAAAGCAACCAACGCCAGCGTTGCTGACGGGCCCTGGCGCCCCGCAGCAGCGACCGACCAGCTCCAGCACACATCGCACTTGCCACAGATGGCTCGGTGAAACCCGTCCCGCTTTCCAGGCCAAAACCGCTTTTTGCCGCACTCCTCCGTTTCTTAGGAGCTATCCCACAACTGATCACAACTGAGAGACTCCGGTTTAGAAACGCTTCACAGACAGTCGTGTTAAATCTCCCCATCCTCTCCTATTTAAAAAAATCAGCATTTATCATACTTACGCAGGGTAAGCTTTGGTAATCTTCATGCAAGTGTATTTGTGTGCTTAATTCTCGGGCCAGGTAATAGAGATGGGTGTTCTTTCTACGACTAGAGAATTTTCCTTGAGCTAATTGAAAACAGACATATTTTGAGTAACGCAGACTACTGCCAATAGTCTTGCAGGGAGGCAATGCAGGAATGATTTATGGGCTGTGAATATCACGTAAATCTGTCTTCAAGTAAAAGGATCATCTCTGCATAGAATAAATTTAAGTACTCAATTACCAACGCTCTTAATTTTATGTATTTCCTAACTAAGCAAAAAACCCGCAACATACCACAGCCCTTCTCAGAGCTTGTCACACACCAAGCAAATGGGTATCATTTGTATCTAAACGCAGCCAGAAAACTGAAGCTCAATTAAAACATTCTTAAATTAGATTACTTCACGATTTTTCCAAGTCTTTTACCATCCCATTTTCACATCACCTTCGTGTTTACCACTTTGTGGCTCAAGGGGAAGGCAACAGTCAATCTCCTGGAAGCTAAAAGAGGTTTCTCATCTGTAACAGCTGTTGTATACCCCCTCTTTTTCACTGCCTTTTCCAGCAGACATTTTTTATATCATTTTAGTTTGAGGCCTGTGATTTCTGACTATTATAGGGACAGGAAAAATAAAAACAATTTCTTCAAGGAAACTTTCAATAAACAAACACTTGAGCAACTATCCTGATTCCTGGTAGAAGTACGTTCCCCAAACTTCTTCTGAGGCATGCACAGTTTTATTGCATTTACCATTTGGGAGACACCACTCTTGAGCATCTGGATCTCATTCCAGCTATCTTGTATCTATCACATAACAGATTTACTTCAACTAAAGCTGAAGCTGTTCTCTGTGTAGATATTCACTGTCTCCTAGACAGATGCAAGCTCTGATGACACTGAACACAGTAGATCCCTATTTGCATTGCAGCAGGCGAGTCAGCATTTATCAGTGACTAGGAATTAATTAAATGAGAAAAATGGGGGGTTTTGTTTTGTTTTCTAACAGAAAACTGCACGAAATACTTTGGTAACCATACCCAAATTTTTTAAAAACAGAAAAAAAAAAAAAGAGAAAAGTTTCTGAATCTGGTGATCATCGAGTTAGTGGGACAGTGCTGCACGTGTAAAAACCCTGGTTCTGTAAGTTGATTTTCCTAGTCCATGCCTAGCAGAAACTACAGTTTAGTCCCTCGGGATACAGAACATGCTTGTATCCTTGACGAGCTCCTCCAATGGACTTACGAAAGGAGTAGTGTTGAGTAGCTCTGGAAGAAGTCAAGTCAGAAAGCAGGAACGCCAGAGAAAGAAACACGACATCCTCGGAAAGTTAGAGAAAGAAATGTCTGGTTTTGTACAACAAATTTTGCATGTCCATTTTAACTCAGTGACAGTGGTCTGCGCTGATGAGCGTCACATTGAATATGTCACCATGTTGAGTACAAAGGTAACTCACGCAGAAGATGCTTACAAACTGCGTTCGATGAGGGTCTTTGGCAGCTGTCCCATAATTTGGCAGTAAACAGGGGCCGTATGGAGATGAGGCACAGCTGAACAAAGCGACTAACCAACTGTAGGGGCGCCACCCACTGCGTCTTCACAAGTCGTTTGTAAAAAGACTGCTTTCCTTATTTACTTCTGCTGTAAACAAGGGTTTGACCTCTGGCATAGCATCTGGCTGGAGACAAATATTAACGCACTGAACGCTTTCCGCAACCACGGCTCTTGATTTGAGCCCCCTATGTTCAGCAAATATTCAAAAAAGATGCTTAAAGCACTTAGGTGCTTAACAAATCAGCATCGGCTTCTGAGGTGCAAATTTAAGGAGTGTCAGTACAAAACCTCAGTGTTTGATAATTAAAAGCCACATGTGTACGCATGTGCATAAATATGGATGGCTCCAGGCAGAAACAGATGGATCTGCTTTTGAAATGATGATGATCATCCAGGACTCGATTTCAGAACCCTTGTTTTCACCCAAAGTAATTAGAACAGCTAATTTGTAACTGCATGCTCACTTTCAGTCTGATAATGGTGAGAAGTGACGCTACTCAGAGACCCAGTCCTGCACTCACTGGAGAACGTACAGCATGGGAACAGAGGTCAATATACGCAGGCACAGCACAGGCAAAGGGACCAGCTCAGCACTAATAGTGAAATACGCTTTGGAACCGTAATTGCTGTCCAAAACCTATTAATTTTTAAAGGATCTTTACAAATCCATAATTACAGCAAAGCAAATCCTTGTCATAAAGCAGGGAAAACTATACTCACACAGTCCTAGAGGGAGCACTTTCAGCAGCATGGCTCATTAGAAAGGTAGTCTTGCATTAAACACCAAGACCAAAGACAAATGTTAATGCAATACCCTGGAGTCATGCTGAAAACTGCATTATGGCAGCGAAGACGTACCTACTTAATTTGATCCAGTATCCCTGTGCAACGGAATGCAACTGGAGCCCAGTGATGACATTTTGCGCTGTTTTTCAGATAACAAACATAGTTCATTATGAAATCCTATTATACATAGCCTACACTATCTACACCATTCAACACTTCACAATATTGAGCGTTATTCTTACCACAATGATTAGGAAGAGAATCCATTTATGCTTCTGCCAGCCAGTTACCTTACCACAAAACTACTGCAAACCTCAGCAGTACTTGCTGCTGTTTTTTCTTCTGAAACTCTGCACTTCTTTAGCACAACTCCATTGCAAAAGGAAGAAAGAAAACCGCCTCGGATGTTTTCCTGGAAAAGGAATATAGCTGTGAACAAAGGTTAAAACTGAAAACTTGAAACTGCTTAGCAGAGGTGCGGCTGCTGAAACCTGACATAGTTGCGTCACCAAGATTTTACTTTGGCAAACATGGCTTCCTGAATTAAAACAAATCTTAGACAGAGCTATCTTTTGTTCCAGCAATAAGCAATTACTGCACAGGCGTGCTTTCAAGGTCACTAGCGAGAAGAGTAAACTACACCAGGATGTGTCAGTCATAAGTAACGTTTTAAAAAAGTTAACACCAAGCAATACATATTTAAAGCCTTCCACGCTTAGCAGGATGCAAAGTGCATACTTCCTTCCAACTGTCCACAAATAAACATGAACAAAGAGATCTATAAAAAAAAGCAATAAATATTTCAGAGGTTCATATTCTTCTCTATTACACCTCCTTTTTAACATTCTTTTCAATGAAAATTATTTTTGTATTACTTTGTCATAGTAAAACAAAATTAAATGTCTCATTTTAATGATTCTGGTAGAAGAAAACGTTGCCTTCAAAACAATTTTAACGAGAGAAGAAAAAAATATTCACTAGAGACTTTGTTCTCCTTTATATTAGGAATGCTAATGCAAATGCATATTTGGAAAAGAACCATCTTCATATTTGCTAATGTTAGGCTATGTAACCTATATAAATATTCTCCTTAAAAACAGAACAGCACTCTAATTCCAAGTATTGTTGTATTTATATTAATAAAAACATCTACATTTACCAAATGCAAAGTCAAAAGCTGCAATCGTTCCTAGAAACGCCACTTACTCTTTTCAGGGGTGCAATAAATACATTCAGATTACTGTTGACAGAAACAGGCATAAAAAAAATCACAAAGAAAATCCAGTTTTAAAACTAGACATGATAGGCAAGAGTACAAAAAAACCCCAAAACCCAAATACAAGTGCTTTACAAGAGATACAAAGCACCCACCTCAAGAATTTAGAACAAATTCTACTAAGAATGAGGAGGAAGTTGATGCCACATCTGTTTGGCAGGGAGGTTTAGCACCTTTCTTGTAATCGCCTGATGATGCCTGAAGTTAAACACAAGTTATCAGACTAGACAGACCACAGCATGTTCTCATACCGAAGGTCATCAGGTGTGCAAGAACTATTACTGTGAGCTTTTCTACACCACTGTTAAAAACAGTAGTTTCTTTTAATTCACCTGTGTATTCCTCCTTTCGTTACCATGAACTAAATACTGCCAACTGAATACTGAGTGATAATGAAGAAAACAATACGATTGCTCTATTTTTTTTGCCTTTGACAAATGTATCAGTTGTCATGTCTACAGCTTCAGTACATCTAACTATACTTCACGACGCACGGCTACACTTCAGCTTTACCGTTCTTTAGAACAAACATCGCTACCCAAACATTACAAGAGCAGCTTTGTTAAGACACTGCTCACCAGTGGTTACTGGATTTAAAAACACCTTGAAAGCGCCTAACTAGCACAGGAAAATCACCCTTGAAGATCTCACTGAGCGCATGAAGCTGAAGAAAACAACTTGAATTGTTAGATTTACTGCCTTCAGTGAAGACACTGTCTCTCAACGCACATGCACACATGAGCAATGATTAACTCCCATAATTCAGTACAAACAGTAATAAAAGGCAGGTTTTTTTCCTCCGAGCAGAAAAGTTAAAGTTTAGCACCTTCCTTTCGCAAGCCTCGGGAACACATATTGAGATAACGCCCCCACATGAGGCCTCCTCATGCCCAAGAAAGTACTTTACATCTGTAACATACAGGCTTTGAAGCACGGGGTTTCTATTTGAACACATCTGCACAGGCAATTCACACATCAAGGATTTACACACACATACACAAACCCAGTACAAATGCAGTACGCATGTAAACTGCTTTGCAGATGTGCTCTGTAACACATAGCAAATGAAAGAAGAATACTTGTTAAGTGCATTGTAAAGTTTAAAGCCCCTCTGAAAAAATATTTCATTCCATTTGATGCTTACTAATAACAATTGGTTAGGATTTAACCAGACAATCAAAAGCAAAGGTTATTTCATAATCACAAACTACGGAGCAACCTGTGCCACAAGAGGAGGGTATGACCACCAGCCGCCATCTGCACTAGATTAGATGGTTCTCCAGCATGATTTGCCGAAATACCCACATCCTGTAAAACTCAGCTTATAATTTCTACATCGTATTTTGAAACTGCACAACAGATCCCAGAAGCACCAAGGAGCGACAAGACGATCCAACATGCTCAAGCTGACACCAACTAACTTACATTTCTCTTTGGTAAGAAAAGAAATAAGTCAAGAGTTGTATTTGACAGCTTCGAGACTGACTCTATTGCACCAGCCTTCACTCACCCCTCAGATTTTTATTTGCATATCTGAGATGGAAATTCATGTGCTGCAGGGCAGATCTCAAGTCCTCACAAGTCTTTTCCCTGGTGACAGCAGTGGCTGCAAAGTAGCTGGAATCAGGCAGATGAAGGCAATGTGGCTCCAGCAGTCACTAGCGCCTGGAAGTACTTGAACTGCTAAGGTGGTTGAGTTTCCAGCCAGAGCAATTGCTGTTTAATTCTGTTTATATTCACAGAGCTAAGAAAACACATCTCAGTTGACACTACAGTCTTGTACCAACTTCCTAAAGTGGGAGAGAACATACTCTTATGGTTCTTAAGACAAGTTGTTCCTGATGATGCTCCCAAGCAAAAGCTGAGCAACATACAAATTAAAGCATTTTGATTTTTGGGTCTTGGTTTGGTTTTGTTTGGTTTTTTGTTTGGTTTTTTTTTAAGGAAGTAAACAAGAATTCCTCCCATCTCAGGAGGACCTGACGCACACTGAGGTCGCAAGTTGCCCATGCAGTAGAGCTGTACTTCAAAAAAAAAATTCAATCTAGTGAGGCTACTGATGAACCTAACCTATACCATGTTTCTAAAAATGGACACATCCAGAAATACTTTCTTCCAGAGTGAAAAAACCAAAAAAACCATACACCTCTAAAATATGCTTATGACCATAACCATGATAATTCTACACTTTTCTAAAAGAAGATTATTTACTGTAACACCTCCTGCTTGCTACTCAGAAGAATGTCTAAATCATCTCAACTCTTGGGAGAGTTCTCAGCCAGTTCTCAGTTCTTCAGCAGCCTCCAAAGAAGATGTGTTTTTCAATGTAAACACTAATTCTGTGAGAACAAGGACAAGGAAAAAAATATTTCCTTTTCCTCAGATTTAGTTTCACTGAGTGTTCATTGATCACAGGAGATGTTCTACCTTTCCATTACCTCATACACTTCCCCCACCCCTTTTATTTTTTTGATCCCTTGGAGAGGAGCACTAAGACAAAGCAACCTATTTTCTTTCATGTACTTAAAATTTTGTTGCTCAATTCTGGATTTCGAATCTATATCAAGGTCCTCTTTTATCTGTAAACTCATCTTTGTCCTGCCCCCTTCCTTCACAAAGACAGCGATTAAGCCTCTGCAAATCCTCTTATTTCAAGGTGCTGTCCTTGTGTCCTTGTTGCTCGCTCATGCTGCTTCATCAGGTTACTCTGTATTTTCTCATAAACCTGTCTAGTCTTAACCAAATTAAGTAACTGACTATTCTTATACAATTTTTGTCATTTCACCACGTTGCTTACACCGAGAGTAAAACCACATGTTCAGAACAGAGCAAGCCCATCATCTTTAAATTCTAACAGAATTCTTTGGCATATCCAACTGATCACGACAGTTTGCTGTGCTTCAATGCACCACCCTGAGCATCTTATTATTTAACACCCTAAAGCCTGACATTAATGACAGTAATCCATTCTTATTAATAAGACAAAAAAAAAAAAAAACAAAACCAACCCCCTCCCCCAGAACCAGAGTACCTACCATCACAGCCCCACCTAATTTATTCCTTTAACTATCTATCAGAGAAGGAACTATTTCACTTACTTCCTATTTTTTGTAAGTTGACGCATTACAAAGTAGACCATCTGCTTCATAGACTTATCATCCCTTTTGATTTCCTTCCCATTCGTTTGTCTAATGTATTTTATGGCTTTCTGTATTGGTTTTGCTGGGGTTGAATTCCCCTTTTCTGAAGGGCCTCTGTTGACTCAACCTTGCTGTACCACTCTGCCTTCCTGCTTCCCTTTTGTCTGTCTTTTTTTTTTTTTTCCCCCCTGCAGACATATGTATCCTTTCTGAGACCGGACATTGCTTAAACCTTTATGACTTTAAATTTAATTATTCAAGTTTCTTTGCTTCCTGAGTCAGATTATTGATGGCACACTTCTGTCTGAAGGGGTGGGAGGGCAGGAATTAAATCCTTCCTCCACAAACTCACTGGGCTTGTTTGGGCATAGCATTAGTTACCAGTTCAGGGTTATCACTTCAGCAGTACTCTTGCATTTTGTATTTGGGGAAAATATCCCGAAAAACCTCTCTGTGTAGAAAAGATAAATATCATGGCTTATTTTCCTTTGTCTACCACAAAGATTTTCAAAACATTTTTGACTCACAGCTAATCTGCTTTCACTTTAAATAAGCAAAGGGCAGGAAGACAGAAGAGGAAGACCTTTCTAAACATTAATTGAATTTGGTCTTTTTAAAATCACAGCTGGCCTGTCTAAGTTTAAATAATTACAGTTGATATAGCAGAGCTTGGCCAACCCAAATCAGCTGCCTCTGTGTACGAACAGCAGGCATTCAAAACCGCAGGAACCTGTTAAAGCACGTTGCGCAGCTTAGCTCATCTTTGCAGATCAGCAAGTACTACTGAAATCCAGTAAATACTTTTTAATGAAGAACTGTATAGAATAGTTCTTATACTGGCAACAAAAATCCTCCTTCACACTCAGAGTGATAAGAAACACAGGGTAGCAAAACACAAAAAGTGTCGTTCAAATGTAAGAGATTTAAAATCCTACGTAACCAGAATTAAGGATGAGAAAATGTTCCATTTACCATAAGCAAAAAAAGACCAAAAACCTGAAGGCACACAATTCTAATTATAACTCGGATATTATCTGCATCAGTAGTTAGCTAACACTGGGAATATTCATTGTGTAGACAGAAGTTATTTCTTTATTTGTACAAGACCTTGGACTTTATATAAAAAAATAGAACAAAAGAGCAATGGGCTCGTGATTAAGCTCCTTATAATTTGATGTAAAATTCAAGCCCCAAAAAAATCAGATGTTGATTTATATCTATTTAACTGCGGTCCAGTAAAGTTTATCAGAATATCAACAGACAATTAGGTACAGTATCATTTCTACTCTGCACTTTTATATGGATTTGTTTTTTTAATACAGCAGTATTTTAATACAGTTTAACAGAGTACTAATCGTAACTTCAGACTCCCATACGTGGTAATATCTGGAAACCTTTAACTACTTTGAGACAAAAATCAATTTTGCACTTTTAGGTCTATTCTGTGAACTACATTCCAGTTCAAATCTTGATTCAAGTAGAGAAATAATTATCATAAAATAGCCTCAATTTATTGTCTCAATTAACTTTGTTAGACATGCCAGTGTTCTACAGAAGCATGAAGAGAAACGTCAGCTCTTTCTGCAAGTTTTGAAAGCGTGCACAAGTCTTCCTTAAAAGAAAAAAAACCCAACAAACAAAAAAAAAAATCACCTTATTCAGGATGAGTCTCTTTTCAACATTTTAGAGGGTAAAGACTTTTTGTTCCACGCCCACCTATTCCCTGATTCTGAGACCATGAATAAGCCACCAGGGTAAAAGAGCAATTTTCTCTACCATGCTTCCTCTGTAGTATTATAATCATACTCTAAAACATTTTATTCAGCTTCTTAATTTTTCTCTTCTAAGTTAAATGTATCCTGCTTTTTCAAGCACACATACTATATAGTTCAGTACCTCCCCAACAAAGTACTGTACAGTACAGACTACCACTACTATCCACTGACGTTTTTTAAATGTAATCCTACACTGCGACACGTATTTGCAGTGCATTTCCAACACACCAGTCATTCAAGTCAGATGGGCGCAGATAATTTGTACTCATTGTTATTTCCACTGCTGTCCCCAAGAAATGCCAGATGAAGATCAGAGCAACAAGCAGTGGACAGACAAAAGGACCTGGGGAGTTTACAGATAAGGTCTGTAGCCAGCTGCCGTCTGTTTTAGAAGAAACAGGAGAAGCACCAGCGTAAGCAGTGATGCACCACGCTAAGCAAAGTCCAGCTGAGAGGACGGATGCCTCGGAAGGAAAATACCTGCTTCGCAACAGCATATGCAAATTCGTATCTTAACAGATATGAATTACGTTTTCATTTCTTTTTCTTCTTAACATTATTTTCACTTTACAACTAAAAAAAAAAAATCACAGTGAGAAACAGAGCAGAAAATAAATAAATGCCTCCAACACAGGAGCTGACAGTTCATTTATGGAAGTTATACTTTAATCTCACATCTCCAAGCTAAGCTTTAAACATTTAGGTCAATAGCTACTTAGCCTACTGGGAACAACCATTTATGCCCTTTTTTTAAACATCAAGTATATTGAAGCAAAACACAAAACTCACCAAAGCAGAGAACAAAAATATTATTGTACAACTAAAGCAAAACAGAGAAGAGGAATGTGTAGTTATTTTTAAGCACCTCTGTGGAAGTCGTACAAAATATTTCATACTACAGTTCCTTTAGTCAACTTAATAGCGAGTACATGCAGTAACGCATAGGCAGTATTTGAGGAAGGATGCATTTATCGCTGCATCTCCAAGAGCTGCTGTCGAGAGATTGTGGCTCTAGCACATAGAATTAGAGGCACATATGATTTCAGATCAGTCCTGTTACAGCAAATTAAAATAAAAAAGCTCACAGTGAGTATTCCATGAAATGGGTTAGAAGCTGTATTTCAGTACTGGCATCGAGTGCAACAACGGGTTCAACTTGGCAAAGTTGCAATGACACCTTTCTCACAAGTTCTCTCTACCCTAAAGAGCAAGCTGCAGGTTAGAAGTACTTTAGTGTCAGAGATCTTCCCCATCCTGTACCCAATTCGTTATGCGTTTTTTTATCCTGCCCTGTAAAGAGGCAATAAGAGTGCATCGTTTCTAAAGTAAGTTATACAATAAGCCTTGACTTCCCAGAACAACTAAATTGCCAAAACACCCGTATATGATTTCACTTGTAAAAAAACCAACCAAACCCCACACGCACACCCATTCCCAAACAACCTTTTCACATTACACATCCATTCTCCAGTTCTCTTCCATAGGGACCAAAGAAACCAAAGGATGGACACCAAACAACCCTTTCAGAAAGCACTTATTTAATGAGACACCACAGCTCACGTCAAAGCAATCAAATTCAAAATATTACATTTTAGTTAAAGCTTACACTACCTCTTCTTTTCCACATAAACAAACCACTGACCGGCCTTTTCATTCAATGAGAAACTGCAAACTTTTTTTGCCCCGAGACATTTCAAGTCACCTCTTAGTTGCACCATTTGGTAATATTTACAGGTTATTCCCTTTTCTTAGTGCAACTTAATCCGCACCTGAAGTGCGGATCCTCCCGAATTTCAAGCAATACATAAAAATGGATGAGTTATAAAATAACCTGAATGGCGAATGCAGCTTTCTCCATATGAACTACTTCTGCCTACATATGTGTGTGCGAAGGAGGGTGTTCTTTGAAGCATTTAAACTTGTAAATAATCTTTAGAGAGTCAGCTGAAGGAGACGTGTTCTTGCACAATGCATTATTTTAAGCTTGCTGAAGACTGATGCAACACACAAAAGCGCATCTTCCTTTATTATTTTTAGCATGAGGCTCCACCTCCCTGCTGCCCCAAGCTACACCAAGGGAATATTAAAACAATCTTCCAGTAAGGAAGAATTCTGCATGCTTACTAGACAGGATAATTACCACTGCCCGTACAGTACATGCTAATTGTACTTGGCTACAGATGGTTAAATGAACACATTCAGAGACTTGCCATCTGACTTTTAAGTCACATATAGTGAAATTCACATTCTATAAATATTTAACTGGAAATAAAAATGGTAAGCCTTATCATAGCTGTCACCTCTTCAAGCAACTGAATCAATTAACAATAGAAAACCTTAAGACAATACAGACATGGGAAGCTTGCGATTACTCACAAAAACCTAACTGGAACAGATTGCAATGCAATTTCCCAGCTCCTGGAGCAAGTGCCTATGTGATCTCACCAAATCCCGCCAACAAAGAGGAAAAAGCTGTCAGTCCCTGCCAGCGAGTTGTTTTAAGCACCTGCCTGCACCTGGGGGAAATAAGAAAACGCAGCAGCCGAGCCAGGGGAGCAGAGGGATGGAGTACAGCAAAAGATGGCGGGGAAGAAAAAGGCTAACACATCACCAAGGGAGATTTTAATTTCCTAAGTTCTGAAGCTACAAAGTATTATTTGCGGTCTGAATTTTATGTAGACGCACATATATATACACACACAGAGTAAATCAAACTTCAGTCAGCACTTTAAATCTGCAAGGGGAAAAAAAAATCAGGAAGGTAGTGTGAACTTCTGCATTCTTCTTTTGCTTCATGGCAAAAGTGACTGAACTGTCTGCTGGGATGAATGCTGGGGACTGATCACACAGATGTCAGTGAACAGATTTCTTAAACTGCCTTTAATTTCAGCTCCAACCTTGTTTTTATTTCCATTTATTCTTTCATTTTAAATCCAGCTATGCTCCCATTTCTTCTGACAATTTCTGGGCATCCCTTCACGTAACCCAGACACAAAGAAGATAATATTTTTTCCATTATAGGCTTTCTGCCCCCTGGGGAAATGAAGTTTCTTCTTCTTGTTCTACCACGATGTTCACTGACTGTGAAACATAATGCTGTTAGGGACGGAACACCAGCTCCAGATCTTCTGCAGCCATACAAGAGAAAACCTCCTGCATCACACAATTAGCTTTAAGCGATCTCGGATAACACCACTGCCCAACAGGAAAGTAGCAAATCTCAGTTCCAAAACAAGACACAAACTTTTCCCTTCTGTTTCAGCAACTCATAACAAAGGTAAGCTCAAATCTCATTGTAAATTCATCACCAGCCGTCTTCCTGACAAAGTATTATAGTTCGATGTTTTCAGAGCTCAAGTGCTATACTTAAGAATCTGCTGCTTTATACCTGCTGAAACCACAGAATTCAGATTCTTCCTCTGGAATTTCTTACAAACCTGCATGCTGAAAAACTGTGAGTTTTGGATCCCATCGCCACCGGTGGCTCATGCAGTCAAACTGCTCTGTCCGTACCCAACCCCACTAGCTCCATCCAACAAACTTACACATCAGGGTCAGATTTTCATCACAAGTTTTTTTGTACTTATTTCTAACAGCACAACAGACAAATTAACCAAAACCCCCAACACGAGTGTTCCTCAAACTAATGCTGATGCAAAGTAATGACTAGATTACCAGTTATTACTAGCATAGCAATTATATTATCCAAAATTAACTTGATTTTTAAATTTCAGTTAGATTGACAGGCCACGATATTTTAAACACCTTTATAACTGCAAATCAAGGGTTATACCCAGGGCAAATGTAGCTGCTTAAAAGTTAGCGGTCTTCTCCAAACTACAGTTACTGACTCGAAGATTGCACATAATCCTGACTAAGTCACTACAAAGACCAAGATCTCCAGTGATTACATGTAGTGAAAATAGAATAAAACATTCCTGCCTGCAGCACCATAAGGGGAATTCCCAACTGTACAGATGCTTTTCCCTCTCAAGACCCCGCCGCATGTTCCCCAACACCAAAGTCCTCTCTTGGTGCAACAGCAGTTAAAGGTGAACTCCTTCCAGCAGGCACAGCTCGTGCCCAATTCCTCATTCAACCACAGCAAGATGAGCTTCAGGCAACATCTAGCAAAGGGAAAAAACTCAAACAAAACACCCATTCACTTTTCACTGTCAACAATGAAAAGAAATAATTAAAAAAGACATCTTCCATTAGGTAAACTGGGCTGCAAGTTAACAGCTCTCACTTTTTTACTGTATTTGACAGTAGATTATTTTTAGGAGAGCGACTACTCTTCAAGGTAAGGTGAACAGGCTTTTACCCAAAACTGAAGGCATTCTTATTATTATAAGTGCTCCTGCTGGCATCAATCTATACCTCCAACACCTTAAGCGACAGAACATGTTTTATTCTGTTTCCAGCAAATTCGAGTACATCAGAATAAAAGTCAATGCATCTCCAGCCTCCTTTATACCGGACAAGTCAATATGTCTAATACCAGGCACCGCTATATAAATTCATACCTGGAATGAAATTTTTTCCAAATGCATTGCAAGAATTCTTAAGATTTCGGTTTTGTTTAAAAAAAAAAAATTATTTGGAGAGAAAGCATTACACAGGTTTATTACAATCTCCAAACAAATTCTATCAATGCTTAGGACAAAAAAAATCATACGCAAATTTCTGGTAACAATTTTTTGCTCATTTCCAAAACACTAGTTCTGAACTCTGCCACCAAATTTTCTTTCGCGAGTGATGTTCTGACCATTACATTTGATAACACAAGTCAGTTGTGGCATAATGAAAATGAACGTTCATTCATCAAGGTGCCTCACAGAAAAGACTTTCCACAGATCATCCATCTAATCCATCTACCAAACACCTGTCTGTTTGCAAAGTCAACGTATTTGTGTATCTTTTGACAATCAAAGCTGCCTGGCTTTGTTAAAAGGCATTGAAATACACCTTTGTTGTCGCGTAAACTTTTCCAAGTCCAAATCAAACAAAAAAAAGGAAAAAACGTGTAGGTAATAATGGATCTAGTGATGTTAGCAAAATGAATGTACTAAGGCACGACAGCAAGATTTACCTGAACTATGCGCAGCTGTGCATATATATTTGAAATAGAAGATACTCGTTCGAGCACACATGCCTGTGAACGCATCAGATTGCGGTGGGCCTGGTTAGATTGCCGAGGAGGGGAGGGAGATGGAGAGGGAGAGAGAGGTGTCGAGGAAGGAGAGCAGGAACAGAGGTGTAAAATCCCCGCAATCAACACAACACAGGACTTTCGTAAGAATCTTCCCTTAAAACGGGACTGCTGGAATGAAGTCTTCCAGCATTACACTGCTGTGCAACGTTGGAAACCCTGCCTCTGCCCACAGAGAGCATTTTCCCCAGTTTGGAACTCCTTTCCTCACATTCGTATGACAGGAAAATGCTCCACGAAGCTCACAAGACATCAGATGTTCCCAAGCTGGAAACACGCTCTCCCATCGCATTTTCTCCCTAGCAAGTTCACAGCTCCACAGGGTTCAGCTGTGACTTCCTACCACCCACCAAGGCAGTCTCACTGTGCGGGAGAACAATTCCCCTGCACCATGCCTCGGTCAAACCATGCCCGCTGCCGCACCTCACTGCTCAGACGAGCTCAAGCATTTCAGAATAGCCACACTTACAGACCTGGGGGTTATCCAAAACAAACCCAAGCTCGCTTTCAGATGAAGAATAATTTACAAAACAAATTCTGACTAATAATAATTTGCCACCACATCCGAAAAAAGAACCTCCCAAATCTTAAAGAGAAGAAGAAAAAAACTCATTCACAATGATACCTTTAAAACTTCAGTGATTTTAAAGTAAAAATGATTTTAAAATAGTTGCAATATGCTGAAACCTCCTGATACTTTACGGTTTTGCTGTTATGTATTTCCCTTAAAATCACCCTTCCTCAACTGCTTTTCCTGTAAACGTCCTCCACACGCAACCAGTGCAATAAAGCCCAAACTGTGTACATTCATACCAAAAATATTAACTCAAAACAACTGCAATTCTCCCTTTATTTTCTGTCCAGTTCAAATCACTTTGAAGGTACCACTTTTAACATGAATATAGACTGGTTTTAAAAAAAAAAAATCATTCACCTGTTGGACTCTGTCCTTTTCACAAACAATTCCCAATTACTTCTTAAAACAGTGATGCATTTTAAGAAGCTTACAATACAAACAATTTCTGTTCCACTGTTCAGCTTTTCATTAATCTGTCTATTAAATTTGCATTTCTGAAATGTAAGGATTGGGTAAGAGAAGACGATACATGATCCTTTTTAGAAGTTGGGTGAAAACGTAACTGGGTCATCAGACTTCAAATGTGGCAGTTGTGGACTAATGGTTCTGGTCCAAATGGTAATGGTTCCGGTCTAATGGTCCGACTGGCATTCGATTTCAAGTGGTGCCTCTCATGGGTCAGCACCAAGGTCAATACTGCTTCAGCTGGTCAATGGGATGGCGCACCTTCATCCTGTTTGTGGATGACACCAAACCAGGAGAGGGCTGAAATGGTGGGGCACAGGGCTGCCACTCCCCATCATCAGAACAAACTGGAAGACTGGCTTGACAGAAGTCTCATAATATGCAGCAAAGACAGCCACAGAGCCTTGCAGCATTGCCACGATAACCCCATGCAGCAATGCCATTTGGGGTGACCAGCACAAACGAGCTGGGGAGCCAGGTGGACAAACTGAACAGGGGTCAGCAAGACACCCTTGCAGCAACCAAGGCTGACCACACACTGGGCTGTACGAGCAAAAGTGCAGCCAACAGGTTGGCAGAAACGATGATTCCCTTCCGGGTGTCAGCTAGACACATGTCCCGTTTGGAGACCCCTAGTTCAGTGGAGACTGATCAACTGGATAAAGGCCAGTGAAGAGCCTTTAAGATGGCAAGGACGCTGCAGCACATTATGTATGAGCAGGGACTGTGACAACTGCGATCCAACTCTGCTCTTCACTACCTTGGGGCGCAAGGGCTACAGAGAAGAGCACGCCAAACCCTCTTCAGAGATGCACAGGGAAGAGGCATGCAGGAGGCAACTGTCATAAGCTGCAGCAAGGGAAACTCCAGCTCAGCAACCTGTTTTAGGTCTTAACCACGCTCAATGAGAATTTTTTTTTTCCCTTTGTACCCAGAATTGCAGCCTTTCCATCCTTGGAGATATTCAAAACTCAACTGAAGCAAGACCCCAAGTAACACAATCTATCCTTGAAGCCAGCTCTGCTGGGGCTTGGGGGTGTTGGACCAGATGACCTCTAGAGGTTCCAACCTACATTTTTCAGTGATTCTATGATCTATTCTAGGAGGGCATGTGTGGTATAGGATTACAAATGTAATACACCAGCAAGCCAAAATGCACTGCCAGCCAAAATGCAAGAAGAGAAGATACTACTCTACAGTCTTTTGACATACCCTTGTCAGCAGATGCTCCAAAACACTGGGTCAAAACTCATGGGAAAGGGCAAGGAGAACGAAAAAAAAAAAAATCTAGAAATGCAAACCCACAGTTTTTCTGACATATCTGTACATAAGGACTTCTACCTTAAATACAGCAGATGATACCTTTTCGCAGCTCACCCTTGAGCAACAGACACAGGTAGCACACGTGCTGGAAGCACAGACTTGTCTTGAAGGGGAACAAACATCTGGGATAAAAAAAGTGCTCTGAAATGGAAATCTTTTTTTTAAGATACCCTCTGCTGGTTTACTCCCACTAGAACCTACTCTGAAGTCACAATTCAATGACTGATTTATCAGTGCATTTGAACAAATCCTGATGTCACTTATTTAATACGTATGCATCACCCATGTTGTCTCAGAGGTACTTCACTGCAGAACATCTTGAGAAAAACTTGGGGAAGAAACCTATTTGTTTAAATAGAAGCATCTGATAGCTAGCCAAAGTCACAATAAAATATCTGTAACAAACAGCCCAGGGAAAATAGATTTTCTGTAACACAGCTGATACAACAAACTTTGTTCCATGATGTCCTCCTGGTGTCTCAAAGAGCCTGTACAGCTATGTTTGGGAATTGAGAGCACTGGGCGTGCTGGGCCAGAAATTCAGCTGATGTTAATCAACAGAACCCCATCAAGCAGAGCGGATCTGGCCTGCTGTGCTTTTGTTGCATGTGTTGAAAAAACTTCAGAAAAGTCTGTTGTGATAACTTCGATTTATGTTGGTGGACAGTCCTCATAATAAAGTCTGCTAAGGAGAACGGGGTAAGAGATTGGCTTTTTCAAAGTCTGATAGTTCAAGCTGGGAGTGGATGGCAGTACATGGGAAAGGGCAAGGAGAATGAAAAAAAACATCTAGAAATGCAAACACACAGTTTTTCTGACATATCTGTACATAAGCACATCTGTGCTTCTGACTCTTCATTTTTTGAAGAAAAAGGTGAAGCCATTCTACTCTCTGCAAAGAATATAGAAGTAATTATTGGTTTTTGCTAATAAATATAATTAAGACACTGTGTGTCTAAAGTCTATGTTAGTTTTAGGAGACTAACTGAAATTTACCAAGAAGACTGGTATCTGGCCATAATTTAGGTTTCCTAGCAAGGTGAAACAAGTAAGAGGAACTTACACTGGTGAAAAATTCTGGTGCCAGTAGAACCTGGAGACAAGATGGGAGCTGGCTGCCACACGCACTGATCTTCCTGCTTCCAAGGACACATCTCACCTACTCTATTAAAAATGCTATTTTCATTTGAAAACTGCTATTTTGAAGAATTTCATTTACACTTCGGGACTCCCGAATTTCAGAGGGTTAATAGGGCACTGTGAACTGCTGAGTCTAAATTCTATCCTATCTCTGGAATAGTAAATGCTGATAGCCCTAGGTGGGAGAAGGAAAGAACATAAAAGAAAACAGGCTTGCACGGCACTACACCACCAAAACCAATATTCACTCACTCCACATTGCTTAAAGTTATGAGCATTTGCAAACGAGAGGCCCACAACCAAATCAAGCAGAACAAGGCGACCGGACCTGGCTATAAGTAACTTTAGGAGTTAAAGTATTTATGCACTAAAAGGTCTGTGACTAAAAAATGGAGGTTGAGATATGTTGCAGAGAGGGTACTCAACCATTAACAAGAATGTCAATTCTGGCATTTGGAAAACATAGCCTCTATTGCAAGAGTTCCTGCGTGAGCTGTACAAAAAGTTCCTGAGCTGAGTGCAATTTACATCAGCATACATGTAAGAAAAGGGGGGGGAAAAAAAAAAAATCACAAAAAAGAATGGAAAAGAGGGGTAAAAAAATATTTCAGTAGAAGATTCCCTGTTTTGGTGGCCAAAATGCTAAGTCTCCCGAGACATCTGATGAAAGGAGTACATTTGAATGTATTAAGTACTGCAGGAATGCTGTCAAAAACATGGGGAAGATGTCAAATGCTGAACTCCTCACCATTCTTGCCGAGTTGCAAATTAACACTTTGGGCATGCATTAAGCTGATGCAAAGCAAAACCACCTACGTTGATAACGTAAGCAATGTGCAAATACATATTAATTCCAACAGCTTTGCTAGCTCCTTGGTTGCAAAGAAATAAACACAAAAATAATATGTCTGCAAAACAGCTAACAAGCAAAGAATAAGTCCTATGTGAATAGATGTAAGGGGAGGAAAAAAACCGAAAACCCTCAGAACACTAAAACCCTTGGAGTGCAAGTGTGGCAGAGTTTGATCAGTGACTGAAGATGGCAACACTTAATCAGTTTCTAAATTACTGTTTCCTGGCTGTTCAAGTGTCACTTACGAAAATGTGGTCTGAGTGAACGAGACACACTTCATGACTCAAGACAGTGTGGCATCAGAAATTCAGGATTTAAACAGATACATCTGGTTAATTCATTTGAAAAATAGAGAAAAACTGAATAACCACTTAGACATTTGCAGAAAGTATGCAGTCACATCTAATATTGACATTACGGTTCATTAAAAGAGGAAGATTACGTAGATCAGAGGCTTACATGCGTCTACGAAAAATATCAAGAAAAAACTTAATCGTACAATTGCACTCTTCTGTCCCTCAGTGGTCTCCTTCTGTCACTCAAGATTTTCTTATTTGGACAATTAATCCAATTAGACCACCAAAAAAAGCTGGAGAAACCACTGTCTAATCCTATTAGGGAATCAAAACCCTGAAACATTTCAGAGTACGTTTCTATGTATTTAAGGATTTTAACCTGAGAACACCTGCCTACGGGTAATTTTTAAACAACTCCTCTTGTTAGTTTTACTTGGGTGCATCAACTTCTTGCAAAATCAAGAAGGTGCCTACCATTTTGCTCTTCCGAGGTCTGAAACTAAAAATTTCAAACACACCCATACATAAAGAGTAATCAAAAAAGGCCTTTCAGACCAAATATTCCTCATTTATAAATAAATAAACGCCAAAAGTCATAGCGTGTTTTTTGAGTAGCCCAGAGATAACTTCTCTAGGAATAAATTAACTGTATCACAAAGTTTTGTCATTCAACAATACCCTAGATTTTTATGCAATGCATCATCTTATCTTTCAACACATTTTAGTTATTGCAATCGCCTGTGGCAACCCAGACTATAAAGAAGTGAGACTACACACTATTTGCAGAGTATACAAATTACTACGTATTAAAAAAAAAATCCATACTTATATAACAAATTTTGCTCTGCAGGAGGGGACAGCATGGATCTCATATTTATAACACTATTTCGTATTTCTTCAATTAATCTTCTTAAAGTAAATAAAAGTCACCTCTGCCATCTCCCTTTAGGACTGCATTGACAGTGCCTTGCAAAAGCCCCTAATGCATCCTCTCCTCCACACATCCTCGGTTTTACATAGATTTATGTAGTACATTAAGTGTTTACTTAGAGATACAGTGCTCTCTCTTGCCTTCTGCTAGCTCACATTTCACCTGAAGGAACACCATTAGTTTGTGTGAAGGCGTGCGCTAGGGGAGGCAACCACACCTCCTGTTGTGGCATCCCCTTTCATTTTTCCAAATTTTAATTCCACATAGCTCCAGCAAATTAATTCCACGTCAGCCTGTGCTCTTCATGCTCAATTTCTAGCCGAAGGCAATTTTCGTAGAAAGACCAAACGTAACTGGTTCAGGTCATTTTCAAGCTGTCTACCCCACAGACAGATTTCCTTATGCTCTGCACAGAAAACTGGTGCTGCTGTACCGAGCGACCTACACATTTCTGCTTCAAAACCCACTTTATATCATAAGTTACTCCAAGGTCTTAGGTGCACACACACCCATCGCCCCCCACCCCTTGCAAGGGCACACACTGGCAGATTTTGTCAGCTTACAACAGTTTTGCTCAAGGGCTTCTGACTCTAGAGCAAAATCCTGTTGCCTCGTAGAAGGAGCCAGACAAATGCTTCTGAACGGCTGAATCTCCCAGGCACCATAGCAAATACAAGGAAAGGGAGTCCCCAGAGGAGAGGGAGCTGCTGGTGGGTGTGGTGACAGCGCCTTCCTGAATCCCTTATGCAGACGAATGATCACAGAGCTTAAAAAAACTCCAGACGGTGCTTCACTGCTGCTACACCAGCTGTTTAAAAATAAATTAAAAAAAAAATGAAACGCATGCAAAGAACACCACACTGTACACGGTAACCAGTCTTACACGTCAAGGCAAGTTTTCCAGGTTAAGTGATCAGCAAGTAAGTCGTCTTTAATTCTAAAACGAATCGAACAGTAAATGGGATTTCATTTGCAAAGCAGCGTTTCTGAGGCAGTTTTTATGACAGCGACTGCGCAAACAAGCCTGATATTTCAAAAGCTCATTCATTCCTTGGTTTCTTCAAACAACTGCATGGAAGTGCCCTCCTCCTCATACGCAAGGGCTCGTGAACGTGCTTAAACTTACACACAGAGTGAGATGCAAACTCGTCCACAGGAATACCTAGCTGCACAGGACTGTTTTAATCTAAGATGTTGAAGGGCCAGGGCAAAGGTTTCATTGAAAAGTGACAAAACCCTTTAAAATACAGAATTCGAACCAAAAAAAAAAGTCGCAACCACAGTTAAAGATAACCACAGAAGTACTTGAGCCCAGAGAGGCGTATCACATTATCCCTCCTCTGAACATTTTAAAAGACGCTGCGTAAAAACCGTACAGTCACAAGCATGAGAAAACGCTTACCGTTAGCAACCCCAGTCCTCCATACTGCTAAATTTTGCTCTCCTAATCCTGGCCTCTTTCCTAGCGGTATTTCAGAAATAGCATTGTACAGTAGGTTCTGTACTCCAGAAACTATTTCACTCAAGTTGCACTTTTCCACAAAGATGATACAAAATATGATGCTTCTCGATAAATCAAGATGATTTCTCTCTTAAATCGCACATACTTGCACCACTGGTTGAAATGTATCTGATTTTTTAAAAAAGCTCACATTTTATTCTCATTTACATTTATTTCGAAAAGGACGTATCACAGAACTCTGCTCATTCTTACATTACATAAAGAAAACCCACATTTTGCAGACACGAACAGCTAATACATCATCAAAGCATAGGAAAAACCTCTTTACTTAATGACCAGTTGAAAGTCGTCGGGGCTAGCTTATAAAGGCTTAAAAGACACAGGGCTCTGAAAGTCCTGTTTTGTACTTCATGACTCCTGAATAATCAATAAACAGTATTTTTAGCCCCCAAAAAGTAATAAAAGGAGGATAAAATTCTCGGCTATGAAAACGAGTTTTCCAGAGATTCTGACTTTGTAATTGCCGTGGCCAAGACTAAATCCTATACCTTCCTCTGCCATGAAGTAAATACAGTACATAGCCTTTCTTAAACTCCAGAAATTTGACTGTGGCAGCAGAAATGAAACAAGGAAGGATGAAGATGAAAAAGTAACTTAGAATAGGCACTTTTGATCCCAAGTCCATCATCTGTGTTATTAACAGCTCATGTATGGACCCCATTTGATGCTCTGAGTGAAATTAAAAGTCAAGAATTTACTGACAGGGGTACAGTTATTATTTCCTACAATACTGCCTTATAAAATACTTTTAAAATTGTGTGAGGAAGTAGTAAACTAAAAAATCCAAATAAAACACAAAAAGACACGCATAGTAAGAACTGCGATGATCATCCTGAATTACCTTGGGATATCCTAGCGCCTTACCACAAAGAATAAGCAAGCAAGCACTAATAAGGACATGAAACGTTATTCAGGCATTCCCTGTGGGGATCAAGAATGATCAAGCAGCCCGGGGCAGAAGGATAAGAGCACTGGAGGACTACTGCAAACCACTCCTGACGGAAGGGGGTCCCAAGCAACCTCAGATAGAGGAACAATTAAGACTCGATTAACTACAACCTAAAACTGCATTCTTCTCACCTCACCAGGAAAACGCAGCTGCAGTTACTGAGACGGGACATTTAACCACTGCCTCTGACAACATGAACTAAGCTTATGTCTATTTCTGAGGTTTTTTTGTAACAACAGGGTCTTTAAAATTACCCGATAAACACAAAGTACACCATTCTTTTTTTATTATTATTTTTTAGAAGGGAATCATTAAAGAAAATAAGCTGGCAAGCTCTCAAGAGTACGTTTCTTTCAAAAGCAGCTGCAGGGTGCGCTCACGTTGGCAGCCAAAGCCAAGGTTGCAAAACGATTTCCATCATAACATTGTTTTCAGAGGTTTGTAACTTTCTCAAATATTTACCTTTTTATTTGAAAGGTTTCACATTCACTCTGGGAATGCTCTTCATAAGCATCTGAATATCCTTCTTAAAAATACATATTAGAAAAATAATCATACTGTAAAATGTGATCACTTAGGGACTACATAATTATAATCTACGTAAAGGTCTATACAATCAATCTAAACCTGACACATCCGTGATAGCTCGGCTATGCAACCAAAATGTTGGGGGGGTGGGAAGGGAGAATAACTAGGTGAAAAGTTTAGATGTATACACCTAGCAAAGCAAATACATTCCTTTATTTTCCTCTGCTTGAAATACATCTATGGATTGGCCTGTTTAAGAAAAAAAAAAAAGAATACGGAAGAAATTAAATCCAAAACAATTATTTATAAACCAGCAGCCTTCCATCTGGAATTATTCAAAGGCACATATGGTCATATTTTTAATGCAGAAAAGTTCTGTAATCTGATACTTATTTGCCTTTCTTATGATTAGCTGCTCCACAACATACTAGTTCTAGAATACGGGGCTTGCAATCTGGTCTTGTAAACAAAATATTAAAAGTTATTAATTCAAGGCTATTTCCATAAAAAATACACATGCTAAGAGACCGAATTAGGTCGGCTTCTTTTTTCTTTTAGCACACCGCGACAGTAAAACCAAGTTAAAATATATTTCCTCATCTGGAACATATGCGTAACTGCCTTAACAAGGACAGATAGACAAATCATGATAATCAAGTGGGATAATTATATCACTAGCTGCGCTCAAGGTTGGGGGGTTTTTGGTTCAAAAAAAAAACCAGTAATACATTTGTTTATATATGATTTTTGAGATTACATGATGACATAGCCTAATGCTACACATCCACCTTTTTCAGAAGGCTTTGGAAAGGAAAATCCATTCCAAAGGTGGGAGCACCTGGTCTCTCTTCACACACCTTTTTTGAGGTTAGTGCGGCGAGGAGAAGGAAGGGAAGTAGTGGAGGGAAAGGAAGAGAGGGAGAAGAAAGCTGCTGGGTTTTGAAGAGAGGAAGAGGGATGTTCAACAGCACCCAACTGGCTCCCCAACTGCTCGACCACAATACCAAGTAGTTTTTCCTCCCTTGCAGCATCAGCCCTGTAGTCGTGCCTCAAAGAGGTATTTTCCCCTTTGGGGTGAGAAGTGAACCAACTTTGTTGCGGAGCTCCTGTCTGCCAGCATGGTGGAGAGAAATGGGTCTGCACAAAGAGGGACCGGACCACAGGCTGGCCGTACCGGCCGGCACACAACAGCTCAGCGCCGCCTTCTCATTTCTTTCCCCCTACTCAAGAGCTCTTCAAAACGGCAGAGGTGCCGTGTTCTCTCTACGGTTTCCAAACCAAGGTTTCAGACCACCATCTGCCCGCTCACTTACAAGACTCACATGTTCTGTCCTCCAGAGATAAGATGACAAATTTATCCTCCTCGTAACCTCCTATACAGTCACTAACAGCAATCCAGTTAGTCTGGTTTTGGCAGAAACGTACCCATGCTCAAGGGCACACAACAATCCTAAACATTTTATACAAGAGATCATTTGGGCCTTAAGCACTTACCTTCCATTTTTCTTATCCCTCTACCCTCTAACGCAGCCAATACTCAGTCTTCACCTGAAGACGGTTCATAAAGATGACTAGTAAAATAAAGATGATCTTTTGTCTCCCAAAGCAGGAGAGCCACACTCAAGAGCCCTGTCCTTGAACGGCACTGGGCAGCCCGCTGTCCTCTGCTGCCAGTGCAGCCTCTCAGCAATCCTCTGTGGCCCTCCGACACAGCCTCACGCACCTCGGAGTTCGAGCCACGAGTTTTGGAGAACACCTCCAGACTGTGTCCAGCACAGCACGGTGCCACGCAGATGAGCTTACACACACAGAGCAAAGCATGGTCCCGAAGGCAGCAGCACATCGTCCATGGTCCAAGGATGGAACGTAGCAAGAACACAGCCAGAACGTGAGCCCATCTGGTTTGCCCTCGCTGACACTTTTAGTAATGTTTTCACACAAACAGGAACAACAACCTACCGAAGGACTATAAATATTGCCTCAAAACTAAAACTGAGCTTTTTCTGGTAGGTAGAAAGTAGCTGAACTGCTCAATACGCAGCTCCTCTCTAAGGCTTGCTCAAAAGGGAGCAGAAATAAAACACCACATATGGCAGTAACAAGATCACAATATGTAGCAGAGGAGCTGCACTACCCCTGGGTAATTATAACTATTCTATATGGCTACTACAGTCACTTCGTAGATCAACAAAAGAAGCAGCACTTGAAAGCACTTAATCACAACTGTGTGTTCAATTACAAAATCAAAGGCAAGTTCCTACTAATTATGTTGACGCATGTGGGTTCAAAAAAATATTCTCAGCCATAAAGCAAACACAATATACAACATGGATGTGAAACGGAACATGCACAGCAAGAAATCATTAACTTCAACACCACAAAACATAAAAATCAGCTGCAAAAGCAGCAGAGAATCTTCAGTGATCTGATGTTGCGCTTCCTTCTAGGCTTCCTGTTGTACATGTGTAATTGCTGCAATAAAAGTCCTTGGAAAAATGAGTCACGTCAAACAAAATAATCAAACCATAATGATTAACAAAGAAGTGGAACCTACCTTACAGTGTAAAAAATGCTTCTCCCCTACAAATTCTTTTCAAATAAGAGTATACCTCATATGTTAAAAAAGCGTAGCTGTATTTTGCAAAACCAAGTAGTGTAATATTTCCATAGTTAAGTCATCTTAAAATGCATTAACCATTCTGGGGAAAAAAAAAAAATTCGAAAGATCAAAACAACCCCACAAATCTAAGAACTTTCAGGAACTCTAGGAGTATAGTTTACAAACACCGACAAAACACTTTCTTAATTCTGTAAACTGTGAGTAAACTGTCCCTAAAAAACAAGTAGATACTTAACTACTTTCAGTGTTGTAACAGTATATAAAATGGTCTTCCTCATGCTTTCACTACATAAACAAATGTTGATAATTAAAAGAAGGGAAGAGGAGAAAGAAGAAAGTCATATGGTAGCCATCGTCTTATTAATTAAGAAGGATGGTTCTTGTTAGAAGAGAACTGAAGAGAAGATCCCTATTGGACTGAATAACCAGCACAGTGGTGCAGCAGCAGCAACAGCACCCTCTTGCTCTAAGCTCCCTGGAAATGTCACATCAAGTTCTTAAAGCATCAACACGATTCAGTTCTCCATTTTGAGAATACTGATGGTTACCATAGGACAAAAGTTAAATTCCTAAAACTTAACACCTGCTTCCATGAGACAGAAAATTGCTTCTATGAAGCTGAAATCATTCAAAGTCAGCATCTGAGGAGGGCACAGGATAGATAAAGAGCAACACGACATAATATATCCCACAATAACCAAGAGCACAGTAGGAAAACATGGGGGGCACATTGTGCACCATCAGATTTTGAAAAACAGAAAGATTTGCAGAGCAGGCCTGTGCTAGCCCCGCTGCCTGCACGGAGCAACGGCCCCAAGATTAAAGGGATGACTTTATTCTATCATCACCACGAGGTCAGGGACACCATGTTGGAGAGCCCAAGCCAGGGCAGCGACAGGAGTGCAGCCACCAGCTGAGGCGAAGGAATCCACAGGCCTCCCCATTTCACAATTTATTTATTTTTAATTTATAAAAAGAAATGTAAAGTTCATGTCAGCTCCAGTTCCCTTCATCCTCCCTGGCACATCAGCACTGCGAAGGAAGACTGCAGTAACATCTTTCTCTGCTGTCAAGTACGCTGGCAGGATGATCATCACCTTTCCCTGCCTCCTCTTCAAGGCTTAGAGCGTAGCCTTGCAGCTAATACCAAGGATAGTCAGGGCCCACCTCAACAATTTTTCAGCAAAAACTTGGAAGTTAAATGGCAGTCAGTGAAAAATGGAAAACAATATTCCCCAAGGAACAAAACTTTAAAAATACCAAACCACCACACAACCAAAGATCCATACAGATACTGTGAGGGAGGAGGAAGTTCTACAAAATTCTACAGTGTTGGACAATCTCGGTATTTATAGTGAGGAGCACATGGTACAGCAGCCTAACACAACAGGAAGAAATAGGAGTTGCTCTGCAGAGCTCCGCTCCAGCCAGCTGCAGCTTGTCAGCATCCCGGTGACACTTCCAGAGAGCAGCCGAGGGCGGTTCCCACAGCCCCTCATTAGGGGCCTGTCCTCCAGGGATGGATGTCTGCCTTTCCTTTCCTTTCCCTACTACAACGCTCCTTGCTCACAGCAAGCCAAAACTGCATTTAATATCCAGTGATCAACACTCCCCCTGCCTCATGCAAGCAGAAATCTCTGACTTGGGGAACCCAAACCCAGCTTCCCTAGACACCGCTTAGGACCACGTGTGCAGCGGGATTAACAAGGAGCCGCAGGGATGGTTTTCATCTTGAGCAACGCCTCGAGGGTTTTTCCCCAGAGGGGTTACCCCAAATGCCAGCAGGGACCTGGCTCTGCTTCCCAGCACGACGGTGCCCATGGGTAGCACATGGATCAAGGCCACCGGCCAGCCAGTCCTCACAGAGCTTGGAAGAAAATGCTGAATACAACGTGTACTATGCACTGCACAGAAGAGGGGACGCTAACACACCTATATCAAAGCCAGTGAAACAGATGATGAAAACCACTGCAAAATGGTTATTTCTACACCCCTATTCCGTAATAGAGAATGATGCAGATGAAAAGCAGAAGCCGGTACCCGAGGCTGTTCAGCCAGTACTGCAACTCAAGGGTCCGTAACATTCCAGGGTAATTAAGCTGATGAAGAAGAGTAAAGAGCAAACAGGCAACTCTTAGATGACATCAACCCTATCCATTTTTCTTCTAAAAATACATATTCAAAGACCATATGATAGTACAAAAGGAGTTGTTTGCCAAAATGTAGCTTCTTGTTCATCTTAGGCAAGTCACTTCTTTCTAGTAAAGATTTCTATCTTCTTTTACCTAATTAGTTTACATTTGAAGGTATTTCTATACATTGTATGCAAAAGACTTGTAAAAAGCAGTATCACAAAGAGGGAAAAAGCTACCTTTAGAGTTCAGCTTAAAAAAAGTTTTTGCAAAAACAAAATACATACCACAATGCATTAAATAAAAAACAATAATATTGAAAAGAAAGATGTATACTAATCATACATCCAAAAAGTACATGAAAATAAGGCTACGTAATATAATAAAAATGTTTCAACTGATGAATGCCTGTATACTTTAATGAGATAATAGAAGCAGTATATAATGATTTTATGCAGTTTTTGTAGAAGACAAAAATACCTGTTGTAGACGCTGCCAAAAAGATACTACCATTCGTTAAAATGTTCAATTATGAACTGAAAAAGCCAGACTTCAGTCCCTTTAAAGAAAAGAGGGGGAATATATATGCACACACCAAAGCATGGAAACTTCTGGAAACAAAAATAAGGACTACAACTAAAGGCTGAAAGGCATATCACACACAAATCCATGTATACTGATAAACACAATCCATGCCAGATCCTGCGAACGCTCTTTGTATGCTTTACTGTTGATTCCCTTTTGCTTTCTCAGAATTCCCTTTGTCTTTTTCATCTATGGCTTTGGAAAAACATCCCTTTGCGGTCTACGAAAAGTAAACTGCAAGTGTTGCCATTAATTCACAAAAACGGAGGCCAAGTTAGAGCCCTTTCGCTGGTAAAGCTGCTATAGCTATAGGAACAGCAAACTGAAATCTCTACTGCAAATAATAATTACATGAACACAGATAACTAAAAGCATGTTAGCAAGAACCTCTACACACATACCTAGCTAGGCACTAACTGAATCAATATCCAGAGAGCACACAAACAGTAGTTCTCATTTTCGTATTTCTGAAGGTTTCAAATCACCATATTCAGACATGCTGGGTGGGGGTGGGGGAAGACAGGGAAGGATGAATAAGTAAGTCAAGTCCCACCTGGGGTTCAAATCTCACCTGCACAGACATCACCTCCCCTCTTTACTTTTCCCCAGCCCTTACCCCGGATTCGTTAA
>VZSC01018400.1:78413-106434 GCA_013398225.1 Steatornis caripensis | reverse complement strand
TAGAAGGCTATCAGATTGGTCAAGCAGTATTTCCCCTTGGTGAATCCATGTTGACTACTCCTGTGAAGAGTAGTCAACTCTCGCCTCAGCTACCAAAGGGGCAGGGGTGTGAAGATCAAGCCTGAGGCAGGGGTCAGGCTTGATCTTCACCCACCCCTTGGTAGCTGCGCCCTGGCAGGGCGAAGAAAAGAGCAACAGGTCATCAAAGAAGGTAGTACCCCATCCCTGGTGACATTCAAGGTGGAGAGACAGCTCTTCCTTTGCAGAAGCAGAAGCCTTCAGTCTGACAAGAAGGTGTTTTTGCAAGACTGGCCAATAAACAATTTAAGAAAACAATAAAACCCAGTAACAACCCAATTAAAACAAACATTAATACCCAAAGAATGGTCTCCTCTCTTCTTTGGCAGTGTGGAGACTGCACGTGGACTCCTGTGTCCCATTCCGTTCTCCCCAGGACAAGGAAGACACTGACACAGGCACTGTGGGCCCAGCCCAGTGCCTTCGAGGTGGTGAGGGGCCAGGGCAGGTGGCACACAAGGACAGGCTGAGGAAACGTCTGCTGTGCAGCTGGGAGACCAGAAGGCTCAAGGCCGCAGCTGACTGTTGACCTTCCAGAACCCTGAAATGGTTTTCGTGGCCCAATGCCACACACAAAATCGCCCTGCTTATCTCCCACTCTCACTTCACTATTGCTACTTTTGGTATTCAGAACAGCAAAGGCCTTGTATAAAAATCCAGAGAGAGACCTTGGTTTTCGCCACCTTGCATTCCTGCTCTCTTTGGTAGGAGACAAGCCACAGGCTCATCTCGAAGCAGCATCGCATCTCTAGCTTCTGAGATGGGTGACAAGAAAGCTTCATCTTAACGTTGGGAATAAAACATGGAAGGGGAGCTTTGTTGTGAAAACAGCTTCTACAGCAAAAATACCTCTATGAGCTCCTCTGGCATTAAGGTCTTTAGCCTCACAGCCAGTAGGGAGTGGGCCATGGTGTCATTGACACCTTCGTTTCTAATCAACAGCACTATCTGGCTTGCTGCCATGTGGAGCCATGGAGCAGACGGGCAGGTATCCAGCACAGGTTAATGGAGCCCAGGGCTTGCAGCACACCAGGGAACACATTCAACTGACAGACCTGGTGCAACTGAAGGACTTCCTATCAAGTTTGTTCTGTACATAAGTAAAAACACTGGGGCTTTTTGGTTTGGTTTCATTTGGTTTATGTGGTTTTATTGTGGGGTTTTTTTTCTTGTATCTGCTACATCATCTCTCTCCCTCCTGGAGCAAATAAATCCAAACTATTCCATCGCTTACTCATGTCTTTTCACGTTCTCCCAGTTCTCTCTGTTTTAACACTTGCCTAGCTTTACTGTGCTCACAGACAGTGTGAGAAACCCCATTCTGCACCATGCCAACGCGGGCTAGAATGAAATAGCGCTCATTTGTTCACAGACGAGTTGCAGCTAAATCATGAACAGACTGAGAAGCAGCAAGGTGGAAAAGGGCAGTTCTGAGCACACACAGCCAGGAGGGCTGCTGCAGCTGTGGCCATCCAGGCACTTTCAGGAGCTGGGTAGCCCCCCATCAAAACTGCCCTTCTTCAACAGCTTGAGGAGGAAAAGGGGATCCGTTTGCTCACCCTCAGAATGCAATTCGCATTACTCAACCTTGTATTATTCTTCTGACTACAGCCTTCAGTGCATTTTCATTACCTGATTGCCCTAAAGGCAGCAGCAGGAACCAATTTAGGATCTCACGAGAGGTTTTGAGTGTGCATCTGTATGAGTTGCAAATTTGACCTAACTCCTATTCACCTCAGACATAATCAGGAGCAACTAACACAGCTTCAACCACAATCGTGCAGTCTGGATCAGGTCCTGAGACAGACAGGGCCTGAATCCTTCCAGATCTGCCTTTAGGAAACACTGCAATTCACAGGTGCCGTTCAACACAGGAGACTCGGGACATGTGTACAGGAGGCACTGGAGCCTGTTCCTCCCCAGGGAAGAACATCCAGGTATGGCCTGAGGATTGAAAGCACCATTCTTGTGGCAGTCCAGGGACTGCAGAAAGGCAGACCCTAAGCAGAAAAGGTTGTTCCCGAGCTTAAGCAGTTGTTGAAACTGGCCTAAGAGGCCTGCATCTTCAAACGTATTTCTGTTGTTCGTCTTGGCAACCACTGTGGGGACATACTGTGTGCTAAGTATTTTTGTGTAAGCCTTCTACCCATTCCTGTCATGAGTGTCAGACTTCAGCTGTCTGTTGGTCTCTATGTAAGCCAACTCAGCTGGTTTTGCTGGAGAGACTGCACCAAGATCAGCATCTCCAGAGCACAGTTCTTGACATCCTCAGAGAAGTAGAATGAATTGTCCTTTGGAGGCTCTGCCTTGTTCTCTTAAGTAAAAAGAAAGCTTACACAATTTTTATAGAGACTAACTTTTACAAGAAAAGGGTGTGATTCTGCAACCATGCAACTGCTATTAGGTAAAAAAGAAGGCTCTGACCAAAGTTTTCTTCAGTTAAAAATCATTTAAGGTTTCTCACCAAATCTTGAAAGGAATAACATGGATTGGCAAGGAGGGCTCAGAATTATTTGAGGGACAAAAGCCCCAGCAGTTTTACTGACAAAGTCAGTATTGCATTAAATGTTACTTCCCAAAGCTGTACTCTAATACAGAGTTTAGGAACTAAACATATTCGAGATGCCATTTTATTCCTGTATTTAATGGTAAAGGACTTGTGGTAAACATAATCTATTTCAATAAACTGCATGGAAATTATTAACAATGAAATTCAGAGCCAGAAAAGACATCTGTAACAGTGTCTGGGAAAGCATCTGTTTGCTTTGCAGTTTATTTTCTTAATTCACTCTGATCTGTTTTTGTTATAGTTTCTTCGTTTCCTTTTTGATGACTTGCACAAATGACGTTCATGAAATGAGGCAACTCTACCGATTTTCAAATATTTATTAAGCAACAGGGTTTTTTAAATTGAGGAAAAAATGTAGTTTAAGTACTGGTAAGTATTCAACTCTCTTCTCCTTGACCAAAGGATCTCTTTTGGTCTCATCTGCTTTCCTTAGAAAACCTGTGACCATTTATTTTCCAACAGTACAACATAGCTCTAATATTCTACATTTCTTTCCTGAAAATATATTCCCTAACTAGATGAGTGAACACCACAAAAGTGATAAAATTCACATAGACATCTAGGATTGCAAAATCCACTGATCAGCAGATTTTCTCTTACTAGTAATGTGAAAAAAGGAGTGAGAGCTCAGCTCAGAAAGCCAGTTAAGAATTTGCCTTCCAAAAACTGTTACTCTGGCCTTTTGCTGAGAGAGATTTAACAGGTATGTCTACAAAAATAAAGTTAAATTTGGATACACTTTAATAGTTTTCAAAAACATCCTTCAATACCTATGGTCCTATTTTTGAGTTCCAGTCTGGGAAACTCTGGGCTTCTTGGTTTTTTTGTCAACACCTCAGATCCTGCTGAACTCAGCTAATGTTTCCAGTGCTTCCAAAATATTTGCCTATGGGATTTCAGACTGGCAGTCAAAAGCAATAGCACACAAAAATTACCATGTTTTGGTATTAGAGCACATCGAGACAACAGCCTTTATTCTGCAGCTGCTGCTTGATCAGCAGCTACAAAATAATAAAGCCCTATTTGAGAGAGAACAAGTAAGCAATCCAAACCACTCAATATTTTTGCTCAGGCAGTTACAGTATTTCTCAAAGAGATGGCTTGATCTTTGAAACTTTGGGTCTAAGCATATTGCCTCATCAGAACACACATGTTGACACTACAGAATCAATGACAAATATCTGAAGCTAGCTTTGGTTCAAGTAAAACCAGTTTAAAGCTCCAAAGCAGACCATTTTCCGAAAGACAGTATTTATGCAATGAAGCATACACGACTAGCTCCTCCGCTGTTCTTTGCAGACAGTGGCTTGAAGGCTGCTGTTTCTAGTCAGTGAGTTCCTTGTGTTTCCCCCGCCAACATGAAAGGAAGCAGTAATTTGCTGCCAATATTTGACAAGGCATTACCAGCTGTAGCTAAAAAAATAAATTAGATTTTTAACACCTCAGTGCAGATTTTTTTTTACATTTAAGTTCCTGCTTGCTGCCCACCATGAGACTCTGTTCTATATTGGGTGATAGAATTTCTCAGACCACTCCTCCAGAACACTCACATTGACTGAAATCAGCCACGTAAGTTCCTGAGTTTTATTCCTGGTGTTCAGATATAGGATCGCATCACTGTCCACAAGTTGAACTAAACAGGAAATTCAGGCTAAACAGATTAGCAAGCAGAGTCTTTGCTGACCAGCTTGCTAGAAGCCAGGCCCCAGACAAGGGCTCGTTTCCCCACATTTCTATTAATATAAGATGAACTGACTGCTCGGCACTGTATTACTGTATTAAATCTATGCAGGAGTCACTGTGCATCATAAGATCCCACAAGTTGCTTCCCCTCCCAGGAGAAAGACCATGGAGCAGGGTTCTTTCTGAGTAGCGCACTGGGTCATTTTTGAAGTACCACCCCTTAGAGTTCAAAAAACCCATAAAAACAGAAAGACCCCATCAGTTTGAACTCTCTGCTATTAGAAAGCAAATCACAGGCTGATTTTGGCATGTCAATTGTATGTTGCATGAGGCTTATTTTAAATTACACCTTCTTACATCACCTTGGCGTATATAGTACACTGATTTATGCTCCTTGGACTGGATTCTATTTTGCATGAAGTGCCATTTGTAATTTCCAGGCAGGGAATGTGACAATAGAGAAAGGTTATGTTTATGCTTTAGGATGAATAAACAGCAGGCTGCCTCAACGCTCAATTACTAATGGAAGTTTACAAAGGGTGTCTTTGGGAGACTTAGACATTAGATGGGAGTCAATTTGTATAGTATAATCCGTGGTCACAATGTCTAGTCTCACTACCAGAGATGAAAACCAAAAGGAGAAATAAGCAAGACAAATACCTTTTAAAGATCTTTTTCTTGCAGGAATAGAAATACTAATATGCAATAAACAATACTGCATATTGCCATTCAAACAAGGTAATAAACATCTACACTGATGCTGCAATGTCCCTAGGTAGCCACCATGATAATTTTTACCTCCAGTCGTCCTTTGAGAGATTGGATAAAATATTCATCTCCTCGTCATCTTGCAAAAGACGATACGCCGCACTAACATGGTGATTTTCAAGCACAGACCGGTCATTATATAGAATGGCTGAGTCTGACCTAGCATTTAAAAGAAAACATAGGAAATGTTATGTTTCTTCCCTGTCCGAAGAATCTCATATCCACAAGTTTTCCTTTGATCAGCTACAGAGATTAGTTCTATAGCACAGATACGAGCATTTTAAAAGCACTTGTAATACTTTGTTCATTGCTGTTATTTGGTGAAAAAAATCTAAAGATCAAAATTCACTGCAAAACTTATTTCATCAGCTGAGACTCACCTAGTTTCTTTGTTACACACTTAAAAAGTAAATGCTGAGAGCTGAGAGAGATGTACATTTCGAGTTGAATCACAAGGCTCTTCTCCAGCTCTTGTGTACGTTGCTTTCATATTAAAGCCTGACTGTACCCAAGTAAGCCATTGCAAGATGTGTCCCAATGTTGTTTCCAGAACAGGAAACTATCTGTAAGCAAGATGTAACTGAAGTGCTTTCTGTCTGCGCTAAACTATGCTGTCCGGAAGGGCAATTGCCAGTGGGATAGAGTAAGACCAAATGTATTTCGTGCCTTATTCCAAGCTGCAGGACATAGATCTGAGATTGAGGAATGGCGGAACTGGTCTGAAGACAAAGTTCTTGCTGGAAGTTAATGGGAACAGAGGGTGAGTGCAATTCGTTACAGTCCCCACTCAGTTCTGCTTCTCAGAGAGCAGTGCCTGTTTTTCTCCCCTGACACTTTACACCCTCTGATGTTCAGTGTTACAGAAATTAAATCACAACTACCCTTCCTGGAATTCTTCTACAAGTAGTCAGGAAATACAGCAGATCCCTACTTCTTGCATGCTTCAAGTTGTAAGAGGTGGAGTGTGGCTTGGCCCTGCACAGAGACAGAAACTGCTTTCTACATTCCCAAGCTTTTCTGAGCTTATGTATGATTTATCCTAGCGACCTTTATGCACCTGTGATGCGCAGCATGATTCAGCTAACATCCCCCAGAAATCTAATTTAGGGTAAGACGCAATGCATCTTAGAAATGCCCAAGTGTGCAGTGTCAGTGTCCTGGTTTGGGCCAGGACAGAACCGATTTTCTTTTAGTAACTTTGCTTTTTAGTTAAGTCTCTTCCGAGAAGCTGCACTCTCTAAAATTAACTGCATGTTTTTCCAGACAGTAGCTGCTTCTAGCAGTGATAAGGCTCGGTGTTTATAGTTAGTGCTGGAACATCAGAAGCAATGGTATGCAGAAAGGCCCTTGCTTATAGTTATCTCTATGGAGACCAAGGTCGATGCTTGCTTCTGCTGACTTTCTTGTGTGCTGGATATGAAAGAGCAGAGAAGTCATCACTGCTGCGACCCTGCGGTGGGGAGGAGCGGGTCGGACAGGTGACCCAAAACTGACCAAAGGGAGTATTCCATCCCATGCGCGTCATACTCGGTATAAAGCTGAGGGATCACGAGGGTCTCGCTCTCTTCTTCTATGGCCGGCATCCAAGGAGGACTCTGATTCTTCTGCCTTCGATCCCGATCCGTGCATTCCTGAATCCAGCTCCTGCCTGCTGCTGCTGAGTACAGTCCGGGACTTTCCTGGCACGTGCCCCGCAGCGTCTGGGTGACGTATTTGTCATCAGTGGGGGGGAGCTCGATATCGGTTTTGTACATATTTGTATATTTGTATATATTTCATTATTATTATTATTCATTATTATCGTAGTTAGATTAAAGCTGTTTTAACTTTTCTAACCCATAAGTCTCTTTCCCTTTTCTCTTTCCCCCCCCACACTTTGGGGAGGGAGGGGGTTAACAAAGAGCATCTGTCGTTCGCTTAACAGCCAGCCCAGCTTTAAACCGTGACAGTCAGTCAAGGACATTAGACATTTTGTCCTCGCTAGCAATACACTCCCACTGACCACATAATACACGGACGTTAGATGCCCAATTATCACTGCAAGTAGAGACTTCACAATCTTTGCACACTTCTGAATTTTGCTGGCATCTTCATCTTCTCCTGCTCCCTTCCACCAATCTAAAAGCCTTAGAGAAGATTCTGAGTTCAAAAAATATGCCAGTGCCGTCTAGTTTGTGATTAGCTAATTCCTGTCTAGCAATTTACAAAGCTTTAAAAAACTATATTCCTCAACAGGTAATGGTAAACATATCCCCTTGCTGCAGGTGTGGTTTTCCACTAAAGTAAAAATAGTATGTGTACTGTTGGCACTGTTGGTGTTCACTGATGAACACAGGTATTGCTGAATTCTTGATTTATGCAGTTAATGTTTAATTCTTTAAATTCAACAAGGAGAAAAAACTGCTGAATTATCGTATCTTCTCCAAAACTATACCTTTATCAAAAGACAGAGCTGTCTAAAGCAATTTCTCTTTGGCAACTTTACACAGAAATATTTTGGGACCTTCCTTTTTCCTGATTAAGAATATAAAACATGGCTCAGGGAGCTAGAATACACACAGTCCATTGCAAACGGTTGAACAAGAGAAAATTAAATGCAACCTAACGAAGTGAATTTTCCTCCTGTAACACTCGAAAGCAAAATCCCCTGCACTCTTCTAAGTGGCTGTGCTGTTACTCTCCAAAGGTTTCCCCCTCCATTTCCCAACCTTTCATTATCATTTACAGTGGTCTCACCGTGTCTGGATGTGAAAGTTGTTGGTGGTTCCAGTGTGTTCATAGTCATGGATGGCAGCTGCGAAGATCATGGCAAAGATCTCCAGCTCTGTCAGCCAGTGCTGTAAAGAGATTACAGAGCAGTCAGATAAGATGTCATTTCCCCAGGCATTAAGGCTTTTGTCTTAAGGCAAGTTATCCCCTGCTTACAGTCAACTGCACATCCTTGCCTTTCCCCTGCAGCCTGACAGCTGTTGTAAAGCAACCTTCTCGGCTGATACACAAAAGCCGAACCAGTGTTTCTCCTGAAGCTTCATCTAAACAAACTGGACTTCCACAAAATGGCTTAAGGAGCTAATAAGGCTTAAAGATAGAGCAAGGGGAAACGTGCCCTTCTTAAAGAGCAATGTGTGAAGAAGAGAGAGAGGGAAACATCAAGAAAATCAAGGCTCTTCAAGAGGAACTTGATGATACTTGTGCAGCTATGCACATACTGCCAGGGTATGTACTTGCAGTTCAGTTGACCTTGGTAGCAGAGCCTCAAACACAGAAGAACGTCACTGATTTCCAGTAACTAAAAGTCTTTGTCAATCACTGAATCATGAGGAGAATGGGGAATACAACCTCACAAGATGTACGTCTTGTTATTTATTTATCATTTACAGAAACCATTGAGAAAGTCCTGAGGTTTTTTTTTTCCTAATTGCCTAGTTGAAGCCTTATTTTTCAAGACTTAAGTCCCCTTAGACTTAGATTTCTGAGTGACTCAGATGCTTTTAATAATTTTCCTCTGAGTCAATCATTTTATGGCTGCTTTTCCACTGGTAGCACACAAGGAGGGCTGCTAACATCAAGTGCATCAGAGAAAAAGGCTCTAGGTACTGTAGATGCTGTAGATGCTGTAAATATTTGTATGAAATGCTTAAATGTATTACATGTAGAGAAAATCTTTACCACAGTGGTTACCAAATATTTTTGTAACAGCTCACTGTCAACCTGCAAATGTTTTGACAGATGTTCGTGTACCAACTGCCTTTTAATTCATAGCCCAGTAAAGGAAGAATGGTTTCATAAATCTGTTCTAGACATCATCTATAGCTCAGGGGCCACCACTGGCCTGTTAACCACGTGCAGGGGAAGCACAGGTAACCGTGGGGCTCTGTACACAGCGACCTGTGCAGCTCTCCTCCTGCTTTTCACAGCCATCTCCGCATAACCAATGAAGAATGAAGCAAGTCTCAGTATTAAAGACCTCCTTACATTGGAGATGCAGTTTGAAAACAGCAGCCAGGGATATTTTGCACAATGCCACTGACCATAATAAAGGTGTTATCAAAAGAGTCAAAATGAGCAAAGACAATGTTTCTCCTAAGTTCTGTAGCTCAGAACTACATCTGGTCTAAGTTTGGTAACCAAGGTCATCATCACCTTAAACACATCAGTAGTTACTTAGTTCTATGGCAGGAGTACTGTATCTTTAAGATTAATGATTAAGAACAAGATGTTAAGGTTAATGTTGGAAACCATGCCACAGAAGGTCCCTACTTCTCTGTTCTGTTAAGTGAACTTTGCTCTTTATAACATGAAAACCAGACCTCCATAGCTCAGGGTACCTGCCTCCTCTCCATGCCACCTACCCTCTGAGGGCATGCATGTAAGAACGAGACGGTACTGTAGCTTTAGGTAGAGACAAGAATAGAATTGAGCAATGACTATAGCTAGGGACATGTAAGGGTGTGCGGAATGTGCTCTGAAATGGATAAATATGTTGTAAGTCTGTAACTAGGTGTGTTACTGGCCACTTGGATGCCTAGCACCCTTTTCTGTGCAGAACTGTAATAAATACAAATATCTCAATGCTGTGTGTTGACTGGCTCTTTGCACACCAGGTGAAGAACCCCAACTTCAGGGACAAAAGAGGTAGGTTGTTTTGGGGTTTTTTTTGAGACAAAGGAGGCTGAAGAGATCAAGAAATCAGTGGACACAGAAACTAAACTATTTTCTCATTTCTACACAACTGGTCCAGGACAGGAATGGACAGCACTGGTGGTGGAGAAATCTGTGAGGTTTCTGTTTCCAGGTGTGACTTGTGAATAAGAAATGCTTTACAGCTGATGAAGAACATGATTTCTACTTTCAAGCAACAGCTTCTGGCAGCTGCAGTGGGGGTGGGGCGGGGGGAACTGAGCAGGAAGGAACTAGGTTTTCCAGGCTGCACATCTAGATCTGGACTTTGATTGCTCAACCACCTTCTGCCATTTCCCAAAAGGAGAGAGTGCAATTCATAGAAAAAAATCAGGCAAAAGTGCTCAGGGAGAGGCAGAGCAAACCTACCTCATGTACACAGAACTGCTACGGGACACACCCAGCTAGTCTAATGCCTCCACTTCAGACCTTCTAGGCATCATCTCACAGGTCCCACTCCAACAGAATCTTATGATCCAAGTCACTAAGGCAATGATCTCTGTACTTGAGGTCTCCTAACTCAACTCTTAAGGCACATATAGGAAACGTGCTAACTTGCATGACCTACCAAAGCATCACTTGTTGAACAAGTTCGGGTAATGCAGGTTTTCAAACAGGGTGTAATACACCTGAGAAGAGGTATTGAATATCATAACAGCATTTGAGGAGGACCACTCAGAATACACACTGGGATTACAGTTGTTAACTGTGGGTAATAAAGAAATCAGTGCAAGTAGTACAGAGTCAAAACAGGCTTGTGAGTAACAGGAGGGAATTAGCAGGTAAGTAACTGGAACCTTTTATTCCCTTTTTTCTGCTACAGCCTTGTAAGGAAAAGCAAACACGATTGCAAAGCACCTGCAGAGAATGGATGCAATCTCCATCTAAGCAATGATACTACCTTTCACTAGTCTGTGATAGACTTCATCTTGGGCACAGAGAGCTAGTTGTAAAGTACAAAGCCATCAAGAACTATTGAGAAAGCAGCAGGACACTGCAGCTCTTCACGGACCTGTGAATGTTTTTCATTTGTAAAGGACTGACAAACACAATCCAGGACAAAACCTTCAAACTTTCTGCCATGATAGAGGATAGAGGATGGCGGGGAAGAAGCATGAAAGAGCAAGCCTTGGCTTCTATAGTGGATACAAAAACACGGTAATGAGGCATGGTTCTCTTTCACAAACATGAAATAAATATCAAGAGTTAGCTACTAAGGCAAGTCATTGGCATGTAAACAAAATGATCAATGCTTGCAGAAAGAAAAAGGAAGAGGAAAGAACAGTGTTTCCAAATGTAGCAAAACAAATGGATTCATTTCCAAGAAAACATTACAAACAAAGGAAAGACAGCAATAATTAGCTTCTTTCCTTCCCCAGAGCTTATGGGTTTTCATTCCAAAGTAGCTATCACTTTCAGAGCTTATGATGATCTGCTTATTAATCAGAACAGTCTAGAGGAGAGCAGGATCTCACTTCGCTTTGGTAGAAACAGATGTGACAGAAGTCCTGCATTCGTGCAGTTTTACAGGTCTGCTGCATGAAATATTCGCCTGTATTTCTTGACAGTATCGGAGAAAGAACTCTTGAACTTCACCTCATTGACTGGATTCACAAGGAAATCATATGTTAATTCCTAATAATTGTAAAGAATACTCAGAAAATAATACCAAGGAAAGTAGTAATCACAGCTGAACAGCAGAGCTAAATAAAGGAAAGAATGCAATGAGCAAAAAGTTTGTCCAAAAAGCTTTTGGAATTTGTTCCTATACATCACGCTTGTATACCAATTCTCTAAGAGATAAACATCAGAGTAATTCCAAACCCTCTCTCAACGTTGGGTCTGAGAGAACCCAGGATACTCCACTTCATATGGTAAAGCAAAACAAATTCATTCCAAGGCATCATCTTGAGGAAGAGAATAAAGACCAAAGAGATTTCAGGCACTGAATATGATTAGAGGGAAAGAATATTCTTTAATTGAAAAGAAAATAGAAGAAAAAAGAAGCCTGGAACAAAACTCGTGAGAGAGCTTGTAACTAATGGGGAGCATGACAAAGGCAAATGAACCATGTAAAGATAAACCCAACAATTGTTACGTCCCTTTGAGACTAGAACAAATTAGCACTATACAGATTACTTGAATTTGAAAAAAAGCACTTTTTCCACATTGTAAGTAACTAGCTAAGGAGATAAATCAGAGTTTTGTTTCTATTTTATTGTATAACTTTTTTGACAGGTGTTTTTCTTCATCCCAGTGAAGAATTTAACCAATAGCCCCAACACGCCTTCTGAAACCAAAGTCTTACCTTCCAGCATGTCCAAGTTCCTTGCATAAATATTGTGAAAGTGACGAACTGAACAACTATGGACACTAGAGTAAGGATAAGATACTCCTGCAAGCAAATTCTGGTAACAGGAAAACGTCCCCTACCTTTCTTTGCCATGTGTGAACATAGCAGCACATTTGAAGCTAGCCCTGCTGTGAGCAGGCGCTTAGGATCAATGACCTCCAGGGCTCATTCTGAAGCTACATTAATATATGCACATTAAGATGCATTCTATCCTGCATGGGAGGCGGGACAGAAAATACGAAAAAAGAAAGTTTAAAAACGCATTCTAACAAGGGAAGCAAGGATGAAATGACACTGATGGTTTGCAGTGTTGAGTCCCTTGTTCCTGGTAGTAGAAGCGGCTACATTAGATCCTAAACCACCTGTCCATCTGGCTGTGGGAACAACTAGTGCTTGTGAGTATTCCTGGGAAACAGCAGACACTTCACTACATCCTCCGGAGTGTAACTCCATCATAAGGGTCTGCATGGGATACTTTGTGCATAGCTTATTGCAGTAGGAATACAAAAGCAAAGGGCTCAGCTCAGGCGACTGAGTCACTGGCTTCAGTGCCAGCTTCTACGTATGCTCAAAAGCACATAAATTCTAGTTTCCTTCTTACAGAGGTACACCTGGAATACACACATTCTCTGACCTCTGCTCGTATTTCAGAACGTTGTTTCCTCTGAAACAGAGAGGAAAAATACTTCAGAGACACTAAAAAAAGGAAGTATTTTAATACTGAAGAGTTCTCAGTTGTCACTTCAAACAGCACATAGCACGATAGCCGGTGACTTGGAAAAGTGTGTGGACATAGAAAATTTCCTGGAGGGGGGTAACGCCTGAGAGAAAATCATAACAGACATCTGCTAGAGGATGCTTGTGCATTTTCTGCACAGGTTGAGACCAGGCTGAAACACATTACGGAGAGAACTGGAGAGAGGTATTTATCCCTTTCTTGGTTTTGCTTCTCAGTTGGATTGGAGCCGGTGATACATACAGCTGTTAATTTTGGCTCTGACCAGCTTTAGCACTTTGTTTCTGCAATGGTCTTCAAAGTCTACTGTCCTGGTTTGAGCTAGGACAGAAACAATTCTCTTTTTAGCAATGAAAAAAAAAAAGTTACATCTACACAACGCATCACGGTGCTGCAGTCTGCATGCTGCATAGCAGCCCTGGCTAAATAGTCCCCAGAAACTGTTTGCAAGAGGTGTTTCCACTGAGGCATCACTGGACTATATTTAATGCTGCTACTAATGCACAAAAGCCTGTTAATGTGTTACATGACACACTTTCAGAGTGATCTGTCTTTAATCTGGGCTAACACCTTGGTACCAGAGAAGCATAGTGTATAGAAGCAGAGGAAAAGCTAGTAAACTTTCTTCTTCACATTAGGTGAAATGAACTCGAACAAAAAAAAACCAGGAGATCAGGGTGAAAAACTGAGCTTGGGTTTCTCATTCATTCTCTTTTAGATCACTGTTAAGAGAGGCATACATATCTTCACCTACCTTCTATTTCTAAATAATCCTAAACCTCTACTTTAATTAGTACAGCTGTATCAAATGAAGTTTGTTTACAGTGCAAACAGGTTCTGCTGTGGATAACCATAATCTCCTTAATGAACCAAAACTGTTGTAATCTCATTATGTATTCAGGATGCCAACTCCTGTACTTACCGCTACGCCTGTCTTGAAAAGGAGGTAATGGACCGTCTGTGTCACATCTGCAGCATGCATTAGGTTATGATAAGGATTTTTGTGTTTACTGTAGCCAACCTCCAGAGCTTCCACAAAGGACACCAGGGCAGAAATGGGGATCTGAGGAAAACAGCACAGAATTAAAACCAAAATAATCACTTTTAATGGTTGGCAGTTGGAGGGACGCATTTTGATAAGAGGTCCCAAAGAGCAGTTTGTACTTGACAAATAAATAACACCTAAAACATCTGAAACAGGCACTCAAGAGAGATTGAATCCAGGTTACTTCCTCAAACTGGCTTTCCCATCCCTAATTACATTATGGATGAATCATTCCAACGCACAAATGCGCACAAGTAATTAGACTACAAAATGTCATCTGGAAGACACATGCAGTATGAAAAGTAACAGAGAGCACTCGATTGATTGCCCCTGGAGAAATATTTCTAATTAGACCACAAGCATCTCTCTGTTCCCCTCACAACCCACTGCAATATGTCTCTGCTTTACTATTCATATTCAAGATTTTCTAATGAAACACATTATATAGCAAGTCTGAGATACTCTACTAAGAGGAGCATAATTTATCAGACCTCTGGCTTTTCACGGTGAAATCCATCCTGCCCATCTAATGGGCTTGCCGTACTTTTCTGACTCCAAGATTAGAACTCTGCACACCTGAGAAAATGCAATTTAGGGTATTTCCAGAGAGGAGACTACGCAGGTGGCGTCAGCTGCAACATATTCAACTGGCAACATGGGTTCTCCAGTTTCATCTGCTCAAATGGCAAATATCCTAAACACTCATATTTACGTAACTAGAGGAGCACTGTAGTTCTCCTCTTGGGTATGTATCAGAGGAGGATGCAGTTCTGACCAGTTATCTTCTTCAAACATGTCTCCCCACGCACGGGCAGTTCCTGAAGAAATACAGGAGTCAGAGATCTGTAAACCCTTTCCAGCCAAAGTGAGTGAGGATCCCCAGGGAGCAGAAGTGTCAATGGAGGAAGGGACAGCAGAGTTATTTGGGTGGGGAAAATGGTCAAGATCTGAGAGCAATGTTTCTGTGATCCAAATTTAAGCCTGTTCAAAGCTGGAGGAAAAGATACGTAGCGTTTGTATCTGCAAATCTCAGTAACAAACATAGAATAGTTTGGGTTGGAAGGGATCTTTAAAGGTTGCCTAGTCCAACCCCCCTGCAATAAGCAGGGACATCTTAAACTAGATCAGGTTGCTCAGAGCCCCATCCAACCTGACCCTGAACTTTTCCAGGGATGGGGCATCTACCTCCTCTCTGGGCAACCTGTTCGTGTTTCACCACCCTCACCGTAAAAAATTTCCTCCTTATATCTAGTCTAAATCTACCCTCTTTTAGTTTAAAACCATTACCCCTCATTCTATCACAACAGGATCTACTAATACATTTGTCCCCATCTTTCTTATAAGCCCGCTTTAAGTACTGAAAGGCCACAATAAATTCTCACCAGAGCCTTCTCTTCTCTAGGCTGAACGACCCCAAGTCTCTCAGCCTTTCTTTATAGGAAAGGTGTTCCAACCCTGTGATCATTTTTGTGGCCGTCCATTGGACCTGCTCCAACAGATCCATGTCTTTCCTGTGCTGAGGACTCCAGAGGTGGATGCAGGACTCCAGGTAGAGTCTCACCAAAGTGGAGTGAAGGGCTGAATCACCTCCCTTGACCTGCTGGCCATGCTTCTTTTGATAAATTTGAATTCAAGCTCTGCTTTTTTTGCCTGCGTGCTTGAGAGTCCTATGAATCTCAGGAGAATGACAAACATTGTTCCCACACGATCAAACGTAGTATTTCCCATGGGTTTCATGGGGAATCCTGTTTGGAATCCCACCTACTTAATGGTGTCCCATTGCAATTAAGAGTACTACTTAAATAACATTTGTTCTTGCTTACTGGGGAAAGTGCTGTGTCCATGAAGCCTTCAAAGAGTGCTAAAATTGCATTTTGAATGGAACAAAGCAGGATGAGGAGAAGTTGAACAAAATCCAAGTTGGGAGAAGAGACTCATCTTTTAACTACTGACCTTGAAACGGTTGATCAGATCATAGCGTGTGAGAAGTTCATAGAAAATGTATTTCAGTGCATGATCCCCACTGGCATCATTTAGTGCAAATACATCAAAGGACCACTTGTCTACATTCTGCAAGAGCGAGGAGAAAAGGCAGTTGATATGGTCACCCCTTTTACAATGATAGTTCAATTTCTATCACTCTACATCTACAAATGGAGAATTAGAGTGGCAATGTATGTGTATAGCTTTTTTTTTTAACGTCTTCAATTCCATTTAATCAATGCAGAGCCTAATTTACTCATCAGTATTGTATGGCTTGTGTTTAAGAAGCTTCCATTACGAGCACGTATGCTGTTTGTTTATTCTAAACATGGAAATCCTCCACACCAGAATTTCATCAGCAAAGGCTGAATCCAAAAAGATAAGAGTCTTGGTTTGCTTAGTACCTGAAACGTTGGGATGGCCCTATTGTGGCTGATTTTACCCTTCTCTGTCCCCTATCCACGTGCTGTTGTCTATGAAAAATAATATTGACTTTGAAGGAAACAGGAATAACAAAGATATGCTTTTTAATGATACTAAAGCCTCTGGATTTTGCTGTCCCTACAGAGTTCTTATGACTTTATATTGTGTTCAAAGCAGTCCAATGCTTCACTCATGCTTAAAACAGAGTAAGGTGATAGGTTTTTTGAAATAAAAAAACACAGGCAGCTGCGGTCATATTTTGACCACTTACTGTTCACTCAACTAAAATAATAACTAACTAGAACTATCTTGCTAGACCCAAAAAGCAACTTAGTTCCTTCTGATTTTAATATTAATCCTGAATTGTGATTATTACAGCTTAAATTGCCCAAAGACAGCATGACCCTAATTTTCCTTATTTTTTTTAAAGATAAGTGAGTCCACTGGGGCTTTCAGAAAACTACAGAGCAGGAAAAAAATCACAGTAATGTTACATTAAGTGCTAAAAATTATATAAACCCCAACATTTATAAGAGAAAAGTAATTACTTAATTCCAGTTGGAAAAGTTCTAGTCAGCTGTAAATGATATATATATTAATGCTGCAGGGTGGTCAGTCAAGAGATTGAGGAGCGAAAGTTCACTTCCCAGCTCATAAACTTAAAGTATAAGGTATAAACCTTCTTGCCAAAAGTTGAGTTCAAATATCAACTCTCAGGGAAGGCTGTGGGAGCTGTCAGCACTCATTATCTAGCAAGATAAAGCTCCTTGATCTCAGAATTGGATGTTCCTGAAACCCTGTGAACCTTTCTCTCCTCCTTGTAGCAACAAAGAGGAAAGCTGCGGAAGGAGTTACAGCTAAAAGAACAATCTACAGATCAACCAAGCAGCTGCATCTGGCACAGGACTGGCTCTCAATCTCTCTTGCCTACTGAGAACTTTGATGTACTTCCCACAGGGATTTATCCAAATGACTCTCCTTAAACCACATATGAAAGATTGACATCTGTACATTGAAGTTTCCCTCCACTTTCAAACTGTTACAGGTTAGCTCCCATTTCCTTGTGGCACTTCCACCAAGAAAGAAAGATGACTACGTTTCACACTGGCATGTGCACAGCTGCTCTCAGTGCAAGAAATGGGAGTTGGCTAGACATAATGTTAAGGATTAGAGTCCATCTAAAAATGTGCCAGCTTTTTTAGCAATACTAAAAATACTAAATTACACTTATCTGCTAAACTCTCAAAACCCAGTCCACCTTTGCTGTTTGCTGTCATGGTCATATTCCAGGTAAGGACCTGACTTCCAGTCAAATGCAAAGGACAGTGACCTTTAACTGCCTTGCACTGCTACCACTCCATCTGCATTTTTTGCAGAAGCTGTAGTATTTCATTGTTTTATTAAAACCAACCTCATTTTGCCAAGCTGTTTTCACAGCTTTGGGTTAATCAGTGCAGATGTTGTGTTGGCCATGGCAGCAAAAAGGCGAGCACATAGTTCAAAAATCAGCATAGCTACAGGACTTCTTATGTTCTGAACGAGACCAACATATTTTGGTACCAGCTCTCTCCAGCTGATCCCGACAACATTGTTACTTGCATAGCACTGATTACACAGAGCTGAGTATGCCTCTTGTAGAAGTACAGTCCATGGAGAGGCTAGTTAGTGAGCGAATATCAAAGACCCTGAAGCTTTATGCCTGCTTTCACATATTCCAGTACATCACTTGCTGGCTGAGCAGTTGATTTTACAAGCTGTATGGAGCCCACACATTGAAGGCAGGGTCAAGCTTCTCCAGAGATGGTTTGAGGCCCAAGTCACAGAAGACCACTCATAAATTGCAGCTTTTCAACACTTTCAGTAGGCATTGGAGAGGAAAAACAACCAGGAGAGGAAAAAGTTCCACCAAGAAAACATGTTTTGAAGCCCTTGAACAAACTTAGGAAATGGGCAAGAAAAACAATCCCCAAAGCATCCAGGCAGTCAATTTAAAGCATTTTCCTGGGTTTTGAGTGTTTTTATTTTGTAATCACTTAGTCAATGAAGCAACACTTGCATGTATATAATAATCTACTTTTGGGTCCTATGGCATCGAAAATAATGTCTCAACTATGCTGAAATTTAATTCACTGTAAGGCAATCTTATCCTGTAGAAATGAAAGGGTTTTGTTCCTTTCTATATTTTTCCTGTAGTTAATGTTGTGCTCTTGCAGCAGATAAAATTTACCAAACTGTGAAATTACAGAATAGTACATCAGAATTGTTTTTTTGCATGAAACTGGTTAACCACACAGACGATAAGTTTCACAGTAGACCTATTTAGATTTTACTGAGGGAGAAATCCTTGCTCGTGTCAACAGCAGCTTTGCTATTGACAACAATGACAGCAGCATTTTACCCGGAATAACTAGGGGGGAAAAGCCTCTTAACAAAAGCATGACAGTGTCATAGATGTCTTAGAGGCTTGCAGCAACACCAGTTCTGCTTTGAAAATTAGTGTATTTTATGACCTTAAAAAAAAAAAAAAAATTAACACAGTAGTGACCCCTGTATCGGGGATAGACTTAAAGGGAGGCAGAACTTCACAGCCGTCTTGTGATGGAGGAGAAAAACTCTTTCTTCTCCCTAAGGTCAGCAGGAGAAGCGAGGGATGGGAAACTTTCTGTGCTACACATGTCTCTAGGTCACTGGCCTTGTAGCCGCTGCTGAAGTCGTAAGCTGCTCTAATGCCACCTATACCCACCATGGTGTAACTGCAAATAGAAACAAGGTATCTTACTTCTCAGTCCTGTGTCCTTATTACTTGGCCATTGCTCCACTGCTTGGGGAGACCTAGAGATGAAGTGAAACACCAGTTCTTCCTAAATGCTCAGTTTCCTGCGTTTCTGTCTGTCCTTAACCTTGGAGAATTGATTTGTTTCATAGGCTGACAAGCAGACTCAGGGATAGATGTTACTCTGCTCAACATTCCTGAAAGGCCTGACATTTTCGTAGCCACAGACAAGCAGAAAGTCTATACTGCAGACACTGTAAGTGACTACAGGTTCTGTATTCATTACTTCTATATTAGCTAGCCCAGAAAATATTGCCGTGACAACACAGGCATCAGAAAAGGCTGCAAAATTATCTTCTAAAGCAGGTAACTACTTCAGCAGCTAGTTTATGTGAAGTTCTATCTCTAGCACTACATTGCTGAACAGCAGATCACCACAACTTACTGGGTAAATTAATATACTTACTTATTCAAACATGTCTGTATGCATGGTACATATGGCTGCTATTCAAATGAGAGACAAGGCTGATGGTCCCTTTTGTGGCAACAGGTCTTATATCATCATGCCCATGTCATGCAGAAAGGCAACAGGCTACTGCAGTACAAAAATCAGTATCCAATAGATACAGAGAGAGATGGTGTACACTCAATTCAAAAAATTGCCTAACTTCTCATTCACTTAAGAAGTGAGAGAGATTTTACACCTAGGACTTACACTGCTACCACTCCATCTGCATTTTTTGCAGAAGCTGCAGTATTTCATTGTTTTATTAAAACCAACCTCATTTTGCCAAGCTGTTTCCACAGCTTTAGGTTAATCAATGCAGATGTTGTGTTGGCCACGGCAGCAAAAAGGAGCGTACATAGTTCAAAAATAAACTAGTTTTGGCTCCGTCATCTGATCACCACGGCTCTGAGGGGAATGTTGATTATGGCAATCTGGAACAGCTGAAGAGATAGATGTGTGTGGTACACTCCTACACTCTTTTGCATGCTTAAATCATCAGCTCATTTTACAGAGCACATCATGCAGTCAGGTAGTTGTAAGTTTTTTCACTTGGCCTTACTGGACTGAAGCAACCAATAAAATGTACTGTTTTCCATTAAGGAGATTGGACTGAGAAATTTAAGACAAAGTATTATCTCAAAGACAGAAGGCTTCTTCAAAACTAGTAACTCCCATTTCAACCACACTCAGCACCAACCCCAAGGCTACCCAGGCAAAGACATGTTCTAAAAATAGTTTTGGAAAAAAATGCATCCTAGGGTGCACAGTGGCCAAACAGACGTTATTTCAACCTGAGCAAAATTAGTCAATGCCTTTGTTGTTACTGATGTGTTTTAACTTACTCTAGCATGATCACTTCTTTTTATGACCCTTAATCATTTAAAAACACAGAAAGAGGAGAGGGTTTCTGGAAGGTGTAAGTCAGTTAAGAGTAGCTGATAGGTCATGGATTGCCTTGTTACTGCCAAGGAATTCAGGAGAAGAGGTACCATTATTGCTATGTTCCCTCGTAAGCTGGCTATGGGGTGTCGTTCTAAAAGAAAACAGACTTTAGGTGCAATTTGCAGAAGTGAAGCTAACACTTGTCAACCTGCAGTTGGAAAAAGGTGTGGATGAGTGCTTTGATTCTGTACAATAAAGGCACATTTAATCATTCTTCTTGCATTCAATGGACCTTCTGCAATTCATCCACATCTTTTGATGAGTTGTACTATCTAAAACAAAAAGGATTCAGCACCTTAACTGTAGGTTTTTACAGCGTGCAGTTGAGCAGAAGGATCATTTCATCAGCTTTACATGTAACGCCTCTGTGTATTGCCCCACTGTATCACCTTTCTTCACCACTGCATGGCATGGCTGAACCACATGTAACATGTAATCTGCAAAGCTGCTGGGTAGGCACTTGGTTGCTAACTTATGTTTGTAGTCTTGATACTTCCTGCCTAAGTCAAGAACCTTGGAATTGTCCCACGGATTGAACCTTTGGTTTTTCAGACTACTTCTGACTAATCAGTTTTCCTCTGAAACCTCAAAACTCACAAAAGGGTCATTATTCCTAAACTGATTGTCACCTTGAATACCTGAAGCTGAGCAATGCAAGAAATTCCTTTCTCTCACAGCAGCTAACCCTTTTTCTTCTCCACCTCTCTCCATCTATGTTTTCTATCTTTCCTGTGGGAGGTTGTGATTGATTCCAGCATGTTACTAAGTCCTCAACTTAACCACCATATTCTAGAACAGAGCTGTTAACCTTCACAACCTGAAAATGGCCACAGCCTTGAACTCTATTCTTTCCATTATTGAAAGGATATTCCCTTAGGCCAGTAAATGATTAATGTATGTGAACTAAACTAAAATGTCAGAGAGAAGGAAAGGGCAAGTACTAACATCTCCTTATCAAGTCAAATATCATGGTGTTATCTTGACGCTTTGTACAAAACTCCTCCCAACACCTTTTAATTTGGATTACCTTTAGCACTCCAATTACAGCTGGTGGGTAGCTCAAACCGACCATATTTGAAGTCCGTCTGTACATTCTACCAAGATAAAATAGATAAGGCAACACATAAATAGAACTAAACAAAACAACACAAACAAACAAAAATCCTAAAGCAACAGACCATTACAGAAGACCTTATTTAGCCCAGGAAAATCTAACCACAAGTTGGTTTTTTTTCTTCCTTCTGTTCCTAACTTGCACAATATCCTTTTGACCATTCTTATTGTATAGCCTAATCGGAGACTATGCACTAGCCAGTATCTCTTAGCTTGGTTACCTGACAAGACATCACAGAGAATCTGCCAATATCAGATCTTCATCAGAGGAAAAGGCTACACTCAAATAAACAAGATGTTCCCCATTTCCCACTGCGTATGACCATACTGTTCTTTCAGTTCCCTTAGTCCTTGCTGGTCCACATACGAGCTAATTCTGATTGTACTTCTGAAATTATTTGTTGTCTGCAAAGAATCAGCTCCAGCTCAGTACAGCTGTTACTTCTGTCTGCATTTTTTTAAGCTTGGTATAAAATCTTTTGGGTGTTCACCATGTGTGTGTGTGTGTGTGTTTGAGGGAGGCAGAGAGAAAGAATAAGGCAATAATCAACATCTGCAACGATACTAAACAAAGCACTGAAGTGGTTTTAAACTTGTTTTCAGGCAACACTGTTTAACAGGCGTGGTGAACACAGAAACACTGTCACAGATAAAAGACCTTTCCGCAAGTCACACTTTTTTGCACTTAGAACTAAAAGGAGATGATGGAATGTTCTCTCCTCCCATCTAAAATAATCCTATGTGAAGTCTTCCTCCAATTCCCTTTTTCTTTGTCATGTTTTGCACTCAGACCTGAAAAAAGTAAGTTTCCTTTGCAGAATTAAATTCACCCATTCCTCAAATCACAGAATTTCTTATCCCCTCCTCTCTCCAGTCAGGAGCCCCATAGCCTTCTCTTAAGTGACAGTTCAGGCAGAGTCCCTTTCCCTTAGCTCGGAAGAGCCACAACTCTCCTCTGGTGCCATATCATATCTGAACACTTCCTCCTTTGGGTCACAGTGATTCAGACCAGCTGGAAAACAGCCTCCTGCAGCCAGCTATCTGCAGTTGATTTACTTCCTTGTTGAGCAAGTCCCCCACTGAAAGTGAGGGTTACTTCATAAATAGCCTGTCAAATATAGCAGAAACCTGTTCCAAGGAGAAATGTCAGGTTTAGTCTTATCACAATTTGCTGCCAGTCTTAACACACATACAGTAACTTTGGTACACAGATTAAAAAATCAGCTGTAGACATGCCAAAGGAGGCTTCTGTGTGTCTGTGTGGCTTGCGGTCCACTGTCTGTTATGCACAACCTCCTGCACAGAGGGCTGGTAGGCTGTCACTGTGATTCTGATGAACAGTGAAAGGCACTCTGCTCTTCCATTCCTGACTTGAGTTTTGCTGTAGAGACCTGGGACCTGCTGTCTTGCATGCTGCCTAAAGGCTACTGAGAGTTTCACATGTGCGAAGGTAAGATTGGAAGTGAATCCAAAATGAAATGACTAAGTAAGTTCACTTAAAGAAAGTGAAATCAGTTTTAGCAGTAGGTTCTGATGCAAATCACAACAGAGAAGGTTGAGAAGACTCGATTGCTTTTTTGAAAACCCCTCTGGCTCTAAAGTTGTCATATCAGTCTTGGTCTATAGTTCATTCCAGTAATACTACGACACAGAATTTTCTTCTGTTTCTTAGCAGTTCTTCATAAGAAAAACTAGACCACAGATGCAGAGGCAAGGGAGGGCTTGGTCTGGGCTGACCAAGTTTTAAAAGCTCTCACTTTTGACCTAGGTCAATGCAGAGGTGTATATTCTCTGTCAAAATTATTCCAACTTTGCTATTACATCTGTATTATGATAAGAACAGATCAGCATGTGCTGTTTCAGGTTGCAATCCATTACTTAATCCCAGGTTTCGAGATGCTATCCAGATCAGAGAAACATCATTAGAAGCATATTAAAGTACTCTTCCTTCAGTAGAGTCATCTCCTAGTTCTCTGAGGTCTTCTGGCCTAAGGTGCTCTCCTCCATCTCCTGTCATTGTGGCATCACATACTACAGGTGCAATCTGTAGTACCTGGGCAGCTACTAGAACAAAGTCATTACATGCTCCTTTACCTTTCCACAAATATTCCAGCTTGTACTGCATGGACAATACTCCTGAATCGGGGTTTTTCCTCCGTCCTTTTGAGCATCATCCCCATTTGCCGTGTGAAGGTAGAAGCCAACCAGTCCCGGACCTCCGAGGGCACAGAGTCGGACTGGATGTCACTAAGCTCATCTTCTGTGTCCAGTAAACGCCTAGAAGGGGGAGGAAAAAGATGGGTAAACAGACTCTCTTGGAGAGCGTTGCAACGTTATTAACAAAAAAGAAATGCACATATATTCTAATTGAAGTTGTTAAAAGTCTTTGGTCTGTCAGCCCTAATGGAATACAATTGTGCAAGTCTGTACAAGATTGTTTATTCTGTATAGTTAAATGTCAGATTGTGAAACTCACTCCTAGGCCAACAAAAGTTAAGTAACAACTTCCTGAAGCAAAACTACATTATCATCCACTGACTTCTCATGTTCAGATCGTCAATACTCCTGACCTTTCTGCCCTTTGGAGCTCATTTATGGTCATGTCTAACTTCCCAGTTAGTATCATGCATTCCTCTCCTTTCCCATTCTGGTCATCTGAGGTGACTCAAGTGCATTTAGCACTGGCGAAAGGCTAAAGAGAGGGGAACTCCTCTGCAATGTCTTACCAGTCTATCATGACCTGGAGTAATTTTTTTTTAAAATATCAAAAACTTGATACAAGTGAAAAGATTTAACACTATTCAAAAGGAATATGGGAGTAGGAATTTAGAAACTTTCAGAAAAAGTGGGACGCAATTATTATGAAGACATTTCTCCAAGAGAATATATATTAAACTTATGATTGCTTTTGATCTCTCCTGCCCCAGGAAACTTAAAGAAGCTTTTAGACGAAGGATTGAAGAGCTGCTCTACACAAAACACAATATTTTAATGATTAAAAACATACTATCCAAGCGTAATACATCTTGGTTAAAACAACTTTCCCAACTGACACGTAAATTACAATTTCTTGTTGTTGGTACTAGATATAAGAAGAGTGCTGATGTCTGTAGTTAACTCACCTAGTTTCATCAATGTATACTGACTCAAGAACAGTCGCAGCATATTCCAAATTCTTCTTTAGGTCTACAACTGAAGCTTCACCCCTCTCTAACTGCTTTACTAAAGACCGCAATCTAGAGAAAAGGAAAACAGAAATCTGGTTACTACAAAGAGAAACAGGTTTGAGAGTGGGCGTCAGTTCAAAACTGGATCCAGCATGAGACTTAGCATACATGATTGGCAGGTGAACACTTTTGGAAGTCTATAAGGTTCTTCAAGCCATATGCAAGAACTCAACAAAAATCGCTTTTCAAAAATCAGTCACAATAATGCCAGGCAAACATCACATTATATTTAGGCTCAAATAAGTCAGCAAGTTATGACTGTCCCCTACTAATACTGAAATAAGTTAAAATAAAAATCACTTGAATTGAACACAGGAGCCAAGAGAGGGCAATTTCATTCCAGCCATAAGAAGGAAGTAATGTCTTGAGTAGTATTTGTTGACAAATGTCACCTATTTACGATGACTGGTGTACACATATGCAAAATCATATTACAGTATATTCAGAAATACTATTGCAGAAATACTATGCAAGGTTAGGAAATGCTATGATTTTCATTAGATGAAGAGTTCACCCTTAAACTACCCCATCTATATTTAACAGAACTCATGCAAGCTTTTTTATCAGGTTATTATCATTATTGGGAAGGGGGAATGACTTTCTGAAAACAAATATTTATGCAGAAAATGTCTCCTGTGTCAAAGATAATTAATATACTCATGCAATTTTCTTTTGTCTTTTCCTCTCCTTCACTCTACTTTCTGTGGCAAATTAGACAAACAAAAAAGGGAAGAAAGAGGAGAAGAAAATGTAAAAGTAAAGAGTAAATCTAAGTATTTTAAATAGTCCAAAAATATACATGCTTACAATTAGAAGAAAATTATCATCCCTTTAAAAGGACAGTAAGATAAAGATTTGACATGTTAAAACATTTTTGTGAATGTCTTCATCCTTTTTAAACAACAGTTAAACAAACATTAAAATACGCATTTAACAGTGTAGCAGAAATCACAAGTTGTTAATCTGTTGTGTTCAAGATGCAAAAACGTAGAGGAGTAGTCACATCATCTAAAACTTGTAGTCTACTTGGGAGACAACTCTTCCTCAGCTTTTTCTATAGTCCATGGAGAAAAAGAATCTTTTCCACAAGGTAATTCAGAGCTAGAGCCCAATATACATGCCTGCTCTCACTTTATTAACCATAGTGGGAACCCAACTTCCTACAGTAGACATGTGTGTGAATTTCTTAAAAGAAGTGAGTATCTGTATTCCCTTGCTATCACAATGCCCCTGTGGCATCAGTGTTTTCAGAAGAAATGAAGTCTCCGTGGGGCTGTATTTCACGGCAGAGCTGAGGAGCAGTCAGTCTGCTTGTGTGCACTGCACCAACAGCTCTTTCTGGTTGGGTTTCCTACCCTCTCCACCACTTTTCCCACAAAAACAGTGAGGCGGCAGAGAATAAAAATCATAAAAAATACTGATTGTTCCTCTGGCTAGGTCACATAAATGCCACTTCTACTGACAGTGGTACTGCTGACACGCAGCTACATATTTAGCCTTACAAAGAACCTTGGGCAAGAAGTGGACCCTCCACATCTGGGAGGATTAACTCATCTGCTTCTTGGCAGTTGAAAAACAAAAGTGTTTTTCAATACTTAATTCCCGATGTGAGAATGGAGATGGGAAGGTCACTGATGTACAAATACACTCAACACAACTCTTGTCATCTCTGTCAGCCAGGTGGAGAGCATTCAACTGTGACAGCATGTTTCCCTCCAGTCCTAGAACCCAGCTCAGGGAATCCATGGAGCAACGTCAGCCCCAAGAAAGAAGGAACATGGCTCGGTGCCCCCATACCCCTCTTCTGTGTAACTGCACAACCAGGTGTGAGCAGCAACATGTTGTGTTTGACGAGCAGAGTTACGAAAGGTGCTCCCCCACCTTTCAGGTTGATTCCAGCCTCAGGCAGCACATGTGGAAGATAAATTCACCTCCTCCCTAGAGACAAAACATTGATCCCTCCTACCCATTCCCTGCTTTTGTTGCCAATGCAGGAGGGGAGGAAGAGAAGAAACCAAAACAACTTCCACATCCAAACAGTCAGCATTGGCTCATATAACTCCTCCTTCCTTCATTCCATATATGGGGACTCCAGAGAAGTGACCCCTTAACTAGTTACCAGAAACGCTGTTTGTATACAAGCCACAGGAGTCAATATTGCAGAAGGAACATTATCTTTGGCTCTTCCTGACTTTTATTTCATTGATTTAAGAACCCAGCAGCTCTATGCCACAAGTCATTCAAAATTCATGTTCAATAATAGCACAGTGAGTAACAGTTGCCTCATGGCACCAACATTCATCATCAAAGAATATTATGCAGAGTACTGCATGCATCAATCACTTGGAAAAACAGAAGTACAGTTGTTATATTAAAACTTTGTCACACAATCAGCTGCTCTCATGAGAAAAAAAAATACACTGTCTTTGTCTTAGCATCCATTATCCGTAACTATTTCTGATTCATTGAGTCACAGCAGCTGCTGCCAGTTACCTTTACTAAATAAGAGCCCAGTGATCCTTTGGCTTTCATACATCTCATGTATCTCTGTTTTTTTTAAAAAGTCTTAAATGAAATCATAAATTTAAGACCAGGCTGTCCCACTGAAAGGCATCCAGGTAAATTTATTAGCTGAAAAATCCTGTTTCAGGGTAGTTTCAGTAATTCCAGAATCCAATCAAATTCACCAAACCTTTTTGAATGAGATAATAATATTACCACAAACTTTTAGCATATTTTATTTTTAGGAGCTTGTATTAAAGCAATGGAAGCCAGAGGGCAAGATGCCGACTGCCTATCTTTACCATACAGACTGGTCATTGCAGAAAGTGAGTAGAGTTCAGTCACATGTACTGTTTCACAGGAAAATGCTGAGTTTGTCAGGCTACCGACTAAAAGAAATAGACTGATATAATTCATAGAATTATAATAATGGTAGGGGTTGGAAGGGACCTCTAGGGATCATCTAGTCCAACCCCCCTGCTAAAGCAGGTTAGCCTAGAGCAGGTTGCACAGGAATGCGTCCAGGAGAGTTTTGAATATCTCCAGAGAAGGAGACTCCACAACCTCTCTGGGCAGCCTGTTCCAGTGATCTGTCACCCTTACAGTAAAGAAGTTCCTCCTCATGTTCAGGTGGAACT
>VZSC01018400.1:43751-75397 GCA_013398225.1 Steatornis caripensis | reverse complement strand
CCCTCTGAGCCATTCAGTTCAAAGCCCGCCTCACCAGGTTTTTATTATTGATTTTTTATTATCATAAAACATTTATTTTTTATTTATTTTATTTTTTATTATCACAATCAATTTAAGGAATCCAGTTCATCGTTTACTTTGCTTTTATTGTAACTGTCTGCTTTGTACAGCCAACCAAAACATGTTTTATTCTGTTCTGAAAAGTTCATTATAGACTGATCAAAAGCTAAATTTTCATTGTTTCTTTTTTGTCCTCCTTTTCCTTTCGAGTTCAAAACTAAAAATCTGCACAGATCTACCAGAGCTAGTTTCACTGAAGCCCATGGAGCTGGTTGCAGGAGAAGCAGCCAACCCCTGTGCATCAGGAGATCCCAGGCCAGAAGGGAGGTGTTAACCATTTCTAATATTAAGTTGTCTTAAGACCATAGCACATGCCACAAGTAAACCAGGCTGTAGGGTCAGTCAAAAGTTTCTCAGATTATGGTCATCAGCACAGCAGTTACAAAGAACTGGCTGGTCACACAATATTAGCTCTAAATCTTTAATTATATTAAGATACAGCTAGTATCTTTCTTAACAATATTTCCAAGGGAAGCTACTCCTCCGGTCTGGAAATTCTCTGTGAACATGTGCCAAATACTATGAAAAAAGTCTGAGAGCCTTAAATAACTCACAGTTTTTTAACATTTTAGTCCTTGGAATCATCCCTTAATTGCCCAAAGAAAAAGCCTAGTCCTGAGCAACGCTATGCTTTTTAACTTCCCCTGACCCCACAGGGAGCTTGAGTAGGTGTAAAATCGTGGAAAAGGGTCCATTGCAGAATACAGCCTCCTGCACTGCCCTTCCAGGGAAAGTACCTGTATGCACCCACTGCAAAAAACTCATGAGAGTATCTGCAAACAACCCCACTGAATTCAGCAGAGCAACAGGTTTGTGTGAATTAGGCAGGCTGGGTCCTCAGTGAAAGTGAAAGCTTATGCAAAGCATGTGCTGTTCCACAGCCCTACTCCTGCTCCTTTGAATGTTTCTCTGAAGTACTGGCTATCCTAACATTCAGGGAGATAGAAAGCACGTGACTAGAAACCGGGCAACTGAACTCAGTCCATGAAAGCTACACAGCTCAAAGATCCAAAGCCACTCTAGATCCAAACTGAATAACAGGAAAAAGCGAAGCTGTTTTCAGCGTGTTCTTGAAATGTAACCTCTCCAAGCATTCTCCTCTGTTATAAATAAAACAGTATCTGTGTACAAATATTTATCTCCTTAGCCAGGAGGGCTTGCTTTTATGCTGTCGATTTTTTTTTTTGAAAATAGCATTACATATCACCGCAGAGAAGATTAACACCACTGCAGTCTGGGTACCAGTCAGCTTCAATTAACATGCAAAGCACATGTATTGTCTGAATACTCGGGGCAAGTTCCTTCAACCAGTGTGACGCCTGCAAAGCTGTGTGGCTAGTCTCTGCATTTATCCTCAAAGCTTTATGACTGCGATTCACCACACATTTTCAACAGTAGAACTTAAATCTTTTCCTCTGAGAATCAGACTTACACCATTGGGCCGGCTGAGGAAAAGACTATTTCAAATGCACATTTAAAATTGAAAAAAAAAAATTCTCATGCCATTACAGATTACCAAAGATGGACTATTTACTCCTGTTTTACTCTTGATATTAACAGCTAAACAGTTTGATATTGACAGCTGAACCTGATTAATATGTTGTTTCAACCATGACAGCCTACTATCTGACAGGTGAGGTTTGGAGAAAGCAGAGAGAATTTTTTTTTTATAGCTGGGAAAAGACGGCAAGCTGTTGAACACAGCACTGCTAGAGCTGGTTAAGCACTCTCCTGACCCAGTATTCTTTCATCAATTGTCACTAATTCTTCAAGATCAAAAGCTCTTCACAAGCCTCTGCTAAGTCTAATACAAGTTTCATTAAGAAAGCCTGCAGTGGAATTTCTTATCAAATTAAGCCCTGTCCACATAGTGAAGGCCCTCACCAGAGAGGGGAACCCTGGGCTGATGTGATTGCTGCTTGGTTCCTTTTAACACATATTGAAATTGGAGATCCCAAAGCTCAGGTGATAAACTGAGGGAATCATCTTTGATAGGACAGTCCTAAAGAACGGCTCGGTGGGAGAAAGGGCTCGTACCCTAGACCAGAAAATCCTCACAACCAGATTATTTGCCTAGGTTGTGAGTTCAAAAGTTTGCTACAGATATGGGTTGGAAGAAATTATTCAAAGTTTCCTGTATCCCATTGGAGGAGGAGCAGAAGGTAGATGTGGTCCACACCAAAAAAGGCTTTTGATTTATCTTTCTGCAAAACATGAAAATGTTCTGAAAAACTTTAAGTGCAACATTAGAACTTCTCCCACCCTCGCTAACAGTGACACAGCTAGCTAGAATGAGTTACTGGCTCCCTGCTGCAATAACCCCAGAAAAGATTTGTCATTCTCACTTCCTTCAAAGATGCACGTAGTTCATACACACAAATAGAGAAAAACTTTTCTTAACACTAAATCATTCCACAGCTACAACTATACATGAGAATGTCCCTTCTCAACTCTTTTGTGAGAGTTTTACTGACGTACGAGATTTTACTGGTGTACCAAGAACATATGGTACATGAAAGTTTTGTACAGAGAATTGAATTTTATGGGCACCTGACAAAAAACGGTGGATGTACCAACAAAACGTCAGGTTTCATGTCCTGAATGCTGGTTTCATATCTGTCCTGGGTTCGGCTAGGATAGAGTAAATTTTCACAAGAAAGCTGGGAGGGCGATAGCTGACCCAAAGCAGCCAAGCAGGTATTCGATACCACTGACGTCACGCCCAGTATATAAACTGGGGGCGCTGGCTGGGCAAGGCGCGGGAAGCGCAGCTGGAAAGGGCACAGGACAGCTCTGGTTCCCGACCAGGGCAGTGAGCAATTGTGCTGTGCATCACTCGTTTGTATTCTGTCTTGTTAGTGTTATAGTCAGTATTGTTACCATTCTCTTCTTTCTCTCTCTGTTGTTGCATTAAACCGTCCTTATCTCAACCCACGCGTGCTGCCCTTTCTCTTCTGATTCTCCTCCCCGTCATGGTGGGCTGGGGCGGTGAGCGAGTGGCTGTGTGGTTCTTTGTTGCCGGCTGGGCTCAAACCACGACAATATCCCAGGAGAGAATCTGTTCTTGCTGTTCCTCAAGTTTCCAAAGCTTTGGAATCAACTTTCAAAATTTCAGTCAAAGTTTCCCTAAGGAGACAATATCCCATTGCATTCAGTGTAATTCCAGCACTGCACTCCATGAGCAAATAGTTTGGGGCTTCCCTGTAAACATAAAGGACCCTGTAACACATTCTGTAAGAAATCTGGTTTGCTCTCACAGCCTGTTCTCATGAAGTAACTGTGCTCTTCAGTCATTTCCTTCAGCATCAAATATCACCAGCTTTCAATGGAAGTGGGGATACTCGTAGAAGGTGTCATAGTAGGATATTGAAATAGAATGTAAGCTGCTACATCCATATAAGACACCATTTCTAATGATCTTGCAATGATTAATGCTTAGATACACACAATTTTTCCCAAAATATTGTCAGGATTAACTGCAGTACGGGACACTCTATTCACAGTCCTGTTCATCACAGAAGTTCACAAGCAAAAACTGGCACACGAGACTGGTCCCAGTTACAACAAGGTCCTTCAGGAGTTTTCTGCAGACAAAAAGAACTTCATTACAATTAGACACAAGGTGTGAGAAACACTTTCAGCTTTAGCAAATCCTTGTCACTCTGAATCTGGGGGCATGAGTAACTGGTACCTTCTGCTATCAGCCTGTGTTTATGTGATTTTGTTAGTCAAAGTACCTTTATGTAATGAAAACCCAAGAGAATGATTTCAAAGACACTTCATTTGTGATAACAATTCATTTGTGATAACCAGCTCAAATTGCTTTTGAAAAAAATCAAAATAAATACAATCAACAACAAGCTTTAGAAATCAACAAAATAATAATCAGAAATAGACCTGACTGCATAAATGCCAGCTTCAGTTTACACACAGTGAAAGACCAAGGGTTGCTCCTACAAGCTGGAAAGACCAATGTCCGCTGAACTGAAAGACAAAACCCTCCCTTCTGATCTACACTACATTCCTTACCCTTCTCTGGAAAACCGCCGTAACTACTGGTAGGAAATTAATGAATAAGTTTGAGAAACAGATGTTCATGGTACAGTGAACTATCTTTCTACTCAAGAATTGCTACACAGAAATAGGTGCGCATCTGCTATCTCACTATAATGTCCAAACTCAATAAATACAATATTCTGAGGATGCATCAGGGTTGGAGAGCATGGGCAGACAAGGTAAGCACTGAGCGCACAGAAGGTCCGTCAAATGCCCCATGACAGTATCTGACTGCCTGCTAGGGTGTAAAGAAACTGCAAAGAAAATACACAGGATATTTAACACTGCCGAAAATTACCCAGAGCAGACTGCACGCCGTTATGCGGCATAATGCACATGTGCAGCAGTTTCAGTTAGCTGGGTGGACCGATGCCTCCACAGTTTGCACGGCAGACCCTTTGATGCTCCATTCAAATAGCGGGTTGATGGGAGGGGTACAGCACATACAGAAAGTAAACCAGGAGCTCACCACGTCTTTTCACAACAGTCACCAGGTATGATACATCCCACAGTCTGCCACATCTTAGTCTAAGGATCTGCACATATAGCATGTGTGAACCACTGAGGAAAAGACACAACCTAGAAAGCCAGCTCCAGTGGTAATCCTCAAAACACAACTGAAAGCAGAGTAACTGGCAGCCTGTGACCCAGTGGATTTGTGTTGGGCTGGATAGTTATCTTCTGTCACTGCTTTTATATAGAAAAATGCAAGTGACAAGAGAAAGAAAAAACATGTGTTTGCAAGTAACAATCACTGAAACACACAGCATTGCTACACTTGCACTCTTCTTCAAAAGAAATTACAAGCAATTTCCCAAGTAATTGTTTTGCCTTCCTACTGTTTCCTCAAATATACTTATTCCTTTGAACAATAAATAAATAAATAAAATGAATTTGGATTATTTAGAAGCATGAAAATGCAACAATGACAAGTTCAGTGGCCTTGGCAGGATGGTGAACAGCCTGTTTCAACCCACCTTAAGCTTTTGACCCGATTAGCTAACTCTAAGTGAAATCATACATAGTTCATATTTTTTACTTAGCAGTCATAAATTACTTCATGCCTATTACAGGAAGGGAAGTCATCTGCCCATGACATTAGCAAACTTTGGCTTACTGGAGGATTTTCAATAAAACAACACCCTAAGCAATTTCTCAGCACCAAGTCCTTTGAATTACCATTGTCTCTGTCTCTTGCTACTGAAAACTTTTAAAGGGTGTACTCTCTTATTATGTGCAAACACTCTCCTCAGTCTTGGGTTCTGAACTTTGGGAGCCAAGTCAGAAAATATAAGCAGTGAAAAGCATTAGTGTGGGAAAAATTTTGATGTCAGAGGCTTCGGTGATGAGGTCATTAGAAGTCTTGGTCATGCGTGTTTTTTCATTCAAGTCAACCAACTCACCTAGCACGAACCTTTTATAGAAATCCGGCACACAGATGCTCATGGAAGTCACTGGAGACGGATAGCCAGGATGAGTCACCTTCAAAAGCTGTCTCTCCTATTTTGTCAGGACAGGGTGCCCTGCCTTTCTGACATGCCCCCACTACTGCCAGAAATGAGCTAAAAGATGAGCTTAGGCAGTCACTGTGGTTGCAGACAGCTAAGATGAGGTGAGATGACTCCTTCCACTGAACAAATTGAAAGCTGACCAAGGGTAAATTTCAGATGTGGGAGAGAAATAAAAGCTGCTATATTCTGTTTTCACAAATAGCCATTTTCTAACTGGTGTTTCCCAAAGTAAGCTTTCATTTTGGTGGACTACTTCTTTTGGGGTTGCTAGCATGATTTAATTTCTTAGGGAAATGGTAGAATCACTGAATTTGTTGAAAATGGATCCAAAGACAGCAAACGAAGTCTCCCAGAACTAAGCTTTTCCAAATCACTGGTGCATTTTATGAAAAATTACCTCAGTTATAACATGTCAGTCACAAATCTTAACAATTTTTAATTTGTGTCTTTAAAAATAGGTACCTGAAATGAACCATCTAAATTTGCATTTGAGGCAATGAACACACACTGTCAGTTTAGTATTGATGCATCCAATGACAAATTCCCCTTTGTTTTATACAGATGGAAACTTCTCCTTTGAAAGCACAATTATCACATTTCTGGGTCCTTGAACAAGGCCATTCTTCCAAACAATGCTAGCAGATTGCTTTCTGCAGATCTGAATGTCAGAGCTCCATGCTGACTCTTTACTTAATGCTCACTGCAAAGATCAGGGAGAAGTTCAACAGACAATTTCAAAATATTTCATTGTAACCTTAGTTCTCCCCCATCTGTTACCATTAAAATATCTATGGGCCAAAAGTCTGCAATTATCTCGTTCTTTCCAGTTCCTAAAATGAATTATGTTCCAGAGCAGCTTTTAGGAACCCACAGCGCAGTTAGGGAAGTGCAGATCAGAGTCCACATGCAGTGTGGAAAGCAGTGCCTGGTAAGCAGTAAGCAAAGGCAGGAGAAGTGGTTCCCAGGCTGCTTCCTTTCAGACCTCCTTCAGTCATCAGCACTTGTCAAGACCCAGATGAAGACTACATCTCACTTATATCCTATCGGCTATAGCAAGAGACAGGCATAGATCAATAGCAAATTCCCGTATGACCTCAACGCTCTTTGCTGTGTTTGGCAAACTTCTTCTGACTCTAATAGACCCCTAAGTTCTTCTAGATTCCTAAGGCAGCTGCATGCTCTTGAAGTAATAATCATCACTGACCCCATTAGAGACAGGCCAGCTGGTACCAGCCCAAGTCAAAGATTTTGTGCTATATATAAATTTGGATTTAGAAAGCATTTTCTCACAAACGATACATTTTAGACAGCTGCTAACTTTGATTTTTTTCTGTGATTAAAGGTAACTGATTGATAAAACATTTCAGATTTTGTTTTATTCTACATTGGCATAAATGGCAAATACTGAGATTTCTGGTTAAAAACTTCAACCATTTCCTTTGTATTTAAAGGCTTATACCCCTCCTTGGTAGATTTTGGACACCCAAGCACTGAGGCTTTTAGACATGTTTAAGATGTGGATCCTCACTTTTCTGCCTCTGATTTCCATTCAGGACAACATACTTACCAGGAACACTACAGAGGTAATTAATTGACATTATTTACATAGCTGATTTGGTCTAAAAATCAGAAAAATGACCTGTGGCAGTACTAAAATTTTACTTACCACTGTACTAAAGCTCCGCTATGTACTTTTTGTAGCCTGAAGAAATCCCTCTGAAAGTTCAGGAGTTTACCACGTTTCTCTGGTAATAGTAGCTTGTGTACTGGTTAGCTCAGATACTTAAGATGCCTGTTCTTAATATATAATTTACTCTTCTAACAAATACGGTTAAAAGCAAGCTGTTGTTCTCCTAAAGCACAAAAAGTTTGCATTAAACTGCAAAATCTTTTCGCTCTTGGTGGCTACAGGTTGGCCAGTCTATACTTCTACAAAGCAAGCCCATTCTTGCTACTCTTAATTATCTCTATTTTGAGGGAAGCATTTCCAAAGTCAGCAGTAAACATTTCCTTGCCTTCTGCTAAAGGCTGGAAAGCCCAAGGCTGTTGCCGACTTTTAGCTGCACATGGTGAAGGTGTTGAGCTAGGTATTTGCCATGCCAGGAATTTTTAACCACCTGGGCATGATCAGGAGAACCATAGTCTTTGGAAACAGCAGGAAAAGGCAATCACAAAATGAAAGCTGGAGGTTGCCAAGCCACAAATTGTAACAAAAATTAGTTCAGATAGAGCCCTAGCCATGTTTTTTTTGGAATGCAAATGGTTCAGAGTAGTTCTCCACACAGTGGCCTTTATTGATACCCTGGTAGTTTGGACTTTGCACTGCAGACTACTTCCTTTTCTACTTTAATTACCAGTCTGGCTAATAGATCCAGGTATACTGCGGCTAACCACTACTAGCCTTTCAAAACTGTACATTTGCTAATATGCACAGGCACTGGAATTACCCCAAAACCACAATCTGGCCACTGCAGCACTGATGGTTAAAATAAGTTCAGGTGAAAGCAGATTTCTGAGCTATGCTCATTTCTACAAAAGTACATGTCCTATTTAGAGATGAACTTGAAAAGGCTACGCAAGCATCCCAAGAAGTTCAGCTAAGAATATATCATGCAGTTTTTCTTGGTGGAATCTTACCTCCTTGCTTTAATTGCAATCACTCACCTCTCCTTTACTGAGCCATAAAAAGGGAGTTAGAATGGCTGCTCCAGCTGGTACAAATTACCAACTGCAAACGTTATGGAAAGGCCTCAAGATTCCATGAAATATGTGTTCAGGAACCTGATGGGCCAAAAGTGCAATTAGCCAAATTTGGAAAGCATGATTGGGAAATGACCTCTTGGGGGAAAAGAAACTTTTGAAATTGATGTCTTGTTCATTGTACTGGGAAACAGATTAGCATGTAGAAATGAAACAATGCAACATTTGCACTAAAAATTGTGAAAAGAAAAACGTGTGCAGCTGACAAAATGCAAAATTGTAGGAAACACTTTTCATTCATGGCTGTTCATGTACAAAGGAAAAAAAATCAACTGAGATTTCCTGCATGCACTCAATGGAACACAAACAAAGCAATTCAAAAACATCTGTTTGAAATAACCCAAGGTTAGAAGAGGAGCACTAAAAATATCTTTGAATAGTGGTAATAAGAAAAAGATGCAACAAAGAACAGCAGGAAACTTGTAAAGTTCATTTATTAAAATAAACTTCCTATGCATGTTATTGTCATGTTTACAAGGGCGTATGCCTCCCATCTCCATTCCCTGCATGCACCATTGGATTCCACATGCCTTGCAGGAGTGTCATTGGGTTGCAGACATCTGCATCCCAGTTAGTTTTGCTTTCCTGCTGTAGAGGCACTAAGCACTTCAGCTGTACTCACTACTGCAATACCCAAATACTCTCCTTCTTAGGCTCTCACTGAAGGAAGTATTAGGTCCCAAATGATCCTTTTGCAGATAAATGTTTTCATACTTCTCTTCGTAAATTTTCATTCCTCACATATTGCTAAACAGGTACAATAAATATGGATTAGCTTGAAGTCTTGGCACCAATACTATCTTGTTTCTGCCTATCCCTCCCTTTCTTTCCTATTTTCCTCCCTCACCCTCAGTTTCAGCTCCACCATGACTAGTTGAAATTTCACTAGCAGCATCTCAGTGATTTGCTTTGCTTGACCTTCCTGAGGCCTATTTCTGCCTTACATTAATAAGATTGCATAACATCAATAATGCAAAATGGGACAAACAGATACTGAAGCTGTCTGAAGCTGATTTACTTTGCCATCCACTTCCTTCAATGATACAGCACTTAGATGTCCACAACACAGATGCTGAGAGGCACACTCTAGCTAAAAAGCTTCTGAGGACCTTGAACCTGGGTTCAAGTGGGGGAAACATACGTTGGTACCACATGGTTTTCAGCCTACAAAGGCATTTCTGTAGCCATGAGTTAACATGACCTGTGTTCTAGACTGCAGCAATGCTGTCAGAGGAGAAGATGCTGGTCTCTGACCAGAACAGGAAGATGTTGTAGGTTTGGGGTATGAAAATCCTGATGTTTCCCAGCAGACTTCACTCACCCTTCAAAAATGCTTAACCTTAACAGTAGAGTAATATTCTTGTATGGAATTAACTGGATATAAAAGGACCCAAAATAAAATTCTTATTTGATTACCCCTTGAGACAGCAATTCTGACTAATGAATTCACAGAACAATCAAAGGACTTTCAAGGGAAGAGTAAAGCAAGACATGATTCATTTCAGCCTAAATTATATCTTTTAAACATAGTTCCTTAAGAAAATTAGGCTGATTCAAACTGTCTGTCCATCTCTAGAGGCCAAGGAAACTATCAGTCAATTTCACACGATGTCAAAGAGTTTTCTAAAACATTAAGTTTGTATATATTGCATGACAATAAATGGTCAATGTACATGACTGAACCTCCAGTGAGGAAATCTCAGCAGCATAACCTCTCCACTACAGTAAAGAGAGGCCCAGCTCTGACACAGAAGAAACCAGGCTTCATAAGTGCCACACCTGCGACGTTAAAAGGCTCAGTGAGAGTATAGTATAGTCAGCCCCTCCATCCTTCACTGCCACTGAGTAAAACCAGACCACGTATGTGGAGATATATGCCAGATTCAACCACATGAAAAAAGAAAAAGAAGTAACAGTAGGTAACTTCCCCACATATTTGGAAATTTGTTTTGTAAATCTGCCTCTAAAATTGCCATTGGCAAGCAAAAAGGCTGGGAAAACTCATAAAATGCCAACAAAAGTTCTGCTGTCAGAAAAATTGCCTAATAAAATTCACATTCATGGATTAAAACTGAAAGAGGGATGAAATCTGATTTTGAAAATTTTGTTGTTTTCACTTAGGATTTACACAGGTCTAGTCATAACTGATGCTCTGAAAATACACCAAAAATATTCCATTTCACATGGTATTCCTCAACTTCACCAACACCAAATGAACAATACAAGCTCATGTAGTTTCTTTCCTATGTAACCACTGCTCATTTTTCAAATTATAAAAGTACAAGGTTACATTTGCAATGTCTTCCTGTCTTTGACACTTCTAAAATTTCATAAGAAGAGATGCACAGGAATTCAAACACTGAAGTAGAAAGAGAGCTAGCCTCATAATCATTTACATGAAATAACTGCTGAGGAGAAAAAAAAGGGGAAAAGTTAATAAAACCAAACAAACTTTAGCAAATTTAAACAAACTTGTGATACTTCTCTCAGCTTTGCAGTATTGAATAACTTGTGTAAAATAAAAAAACTGTTAAAGTTTTAGGAGATAACTAGTCAAGAAAAAGCTCTTTGTAAATATTTAGCCTTACACTGTTGTCAACATCAAGGGTATGTGAAAAGTGAGCACCTGAGAAAACTTTATATTAGATTCAAAGAAAGAGGGCTAAAGAGACCTCCCTGAAGTGTTAATGGGAAGGAAAAGACTAAAACCATACTTGTGCTGTTCCCAGAACCATTTGAAAAGGGGAAGCAAAACTACATCTGGAAGCTCAGAATTAATTGATGAAATTACAAGCTAGACACAAATGTCAATTTCTTTACTTACAAAAACACTCTGGAAAGAGTTTTCTCCCCTAGCTCTGGCATCCCTTTGGATGAGCTCTTTCATAACGAGTTCCTACACACAGAAAACTCCAGCTACAGCATTTTACTCCAATTTACAAAAGGCCCTTGTGGGACTGCTGAATTGATATAGGGGATTAGCTGACACCAGTACATAAGCATTTGTGATACTTGCAACACAGCTTGCATGGGATTCAGGCTCACTGTCAGTGTTGTCGCATTGACTTACAGATTACAGTCACATAATTTTTTACACAAAACAGAAATTTTCAAGGGAGTAAGTGGTGGGTACTGCTCAGCAAAACTAGGATCTTCTCTTGCAAAAAACACAGGGATGCAACCTTCGTCTTTATTTCACCATGTTAAGTTAGTGTAACCTGATAATCTTTAGTGAAAAAACTTCCTCCTTTCTTGCCAGGAGTGCAATGGTACTGAAAAACACAAAATAGAGGCTCATGTGTAGGTACCAGCACAGGCAGATTACGTATCTCATCTCAGCCTAGTGGCTACAGGCTAAGAGAATCACCAGTTGCTAATAAATATTTAAGTTAATCATTTGTAGTCCTGTAGCGAACAGCATGAAGCGTGGTAAGGTACTGTTTCAGATTCTGAATTCTGAACAAAACCTTTGTGAAATTACATTCTATGATTCTTTGTTTTGTATTTTTGTGCTACTGTGGGCCCTATTGCAATACTAATTTTTTCATGCTTCCCTTCTGTGAATCACTGGGCAGGAAATTTTTTTGAACATAATTTACATTTTGTTGCATTGACTGTATAGAGTTTGACTACATTGGCAACATACAGAAAATTAAGAAACAGGGAAAACATTTGATGGTGATACCCCCAGAAAGTCTGCTTGCTAACTGCTCTGAGTAAACAATACAGTATAGCATTCTCCAGTGCCAGATGAGTTCAGCTGTACACGGACTTCGCTGAACCCTCACAGCATACCATCTGCTTCCTCAAAGGTGGGTTGGTGAAAGCAATGTTAGAGGTCATTTTTGAAATGCACAAATTCTGGGAAGAAGCACAAGTTTTTAAACAGAAGTCAGAGGTATTTATTCAGGGAATGCCACAGACAAAACAGGCAGAGGTGGAAGCTGCAGGGTAGCTGCCTCTTCTGGGAGTTGAGATGACATAAAATTACTTCAGATACGACGTTCCATGTAGCTGAGGAACACATCAGAAGGGAAAGAAACATGAAGATACATACTTTGCATGGTAAACCTAGGATGGAATAGGCCACGATCTGGCACATCTTTAAGCATAAAGCTTTGCATCTTGATGTAAAGATGGAATTTTAAAACACTGCACTGCTTAAAGAAGTACAAATACCCCTTTTCTCCAATTGATCCCTTGCAAGCGCATTTTCTTCAGCTTGAGGATATGTGAGCTTCCTGCTTGTCCCTTCCACTACTTGTTGCCACCTGAATCAATAGCCTTGAGGCACTGCATGTAGACTGGGATCTTGTAATTTTTCTCCTCAGCTTTCACTTCCTGTCTATTTCCTCTTTCACCATATCGTCCGCTTTATACCATCAATGCAGCAGAAATTATCAGAAGTCCAATAGTCCATATACCCTGTTTGGCTCCCACAGCATACGCTGAAGAAGTATGAGCCAAATATGAGGCCAAGGGGCCTTTGATGGAAAGAAATGTGAAAACCAGAGTGCATGCACCATCCCATGGGAGCTTCATGGTACTGTCACTGTTTCAGTGTCCCAGCACATTCTGCCAATAGACCAAAATGCCTCAGGACAGGGCCAAATATCTATTCCAAATGCTGAGTGTTCTTGTGCTTAAGGGGAGAGCTACAAGAGCTACTGTGGACCTACACAGTCTGGGGACTGGCTGTGTGTTTCAGGTTAGCAGTGCCTCAACACAACTGGGGTCTACAGGCCATAAAAGTCCTGACACTAGTCTACAAAGACAGGACAAAGGCAAATGTGGGCATGAGGAGCTACCTAGATTTAATTCTTCGCCACTGCCAATGCCAACCATCTGAATCTGCGGCCCATGGCCATGAAATAGTTTTGCTGGTTTGTATTTTGAGTCATTGTCTTCCACTTTCAGCACTTGGCAAGTGTAAGTTTCACTTCTCCAAATTCTGCATCCAAACATATGTACACCAGCCACTTAGGAATAGCAGGACACTAAACTGAGAAAATATCAGGTTGAAAACAAAACAGAAAAATACCACTGAAAGTATTGGCCATGAGGAGGGGAATAAAAGGGGGCATTAAGACAAGAAGCTTCTGATACAGCTGTGGAACTTGTGATCTTTTCTCCATCTTTTCTAGGGTTTGTGCGTTGTTTGTTTTCCCCTTCTCATTCCCTGGAAATAAACTGTCAAGAGAATGAAAGCTTGCATTGATGAATGTTTGTTGTATTAACTTTGTAGTGTTGCTCTGTCTTACGAATATAAAAGCTGAAGAGATAACAATAATACGTAATGTGATTGATTTTACAATTATTGTGGCAATAAAAAGGCTCGATATATTTTCGTGTCATCTTTACAAAGGAAGTGTAATAATCTCTCAAACTTCCGTTCTTCAATAAGCACTGAATATACAATGAGAAGTGGAAATGTCATGATACACTTAAGTCTAGATGTAGGGAAATTTGCAGTTTGGAAATTTCCAGGTCACAGTATTCATCCATTGTTCATGGATCAATTTCTACACACTGCCAAGTGCCTGGATGTTATTTAGCTACCTTAAAAAGACACAGCATAGGCTGATATCCCCCCAAGAACAGGGTAGGCAGCATTTCCATCTACCAACATGCTGGTTTTATTTTTCCTAGGCTAAACAGTCTTAGCAAGGAAAGGTTCTATATGCTACAATCTAAAAGAAAAATGTTCAATTTCCAACCTGAAAGCTTTATATCCAGACCAAAAAACAATTCCCTGCAGTTGTCAAGTAGGTACCACTTGCACAACCAACCCAGTTGTTTCAAAGATGCAAAGTTATCAATGTGGGGGTAGGCAGAAAGCCACATAGTTGGGAAAGAGCACTTAAGGAAGCCAAAAAAGGGAGAGAGTTCTGGTTATCGGACACATCAGATATAAGCACGACTAATTCAGTAAGGATTCACAGTATTTTCTTGGGAAAATTCAGTAGCCTAGTTGCATTATTGATTAACTTAATCTAGAATCTTACCGCCATGTACAGTGAACATGTTTAAGGAAAGTAGCTAGAGTTAGGTAACACGCATCATCTGACCTGCATCTTTTTCCTCACCTTGTGCACTGTGATACTTACTACCTCAATTTAGCTAGCTATCATTGGGAAACCCTGGCTTATTTTACACCGACTTTACCATGTTAAAATTCCTCCACAGACCATTACAGTGTGCTCATTAGCACTGTAGAACTTCTAATGAAAGCTGGACCCAGGTGTCCTCCAAATTCTGAGGGTCCCTAGATACTTCCACTTTTCCGTTGATCTGAAAGACAGATGTCGGTCTTACACCAAATGAGGTTACATACACGTTTTTCAAAACACCAGGAACACACTGATTTCTGGAGGCTGGAAACAATTGTCAGAGGGCTGCATGAATTGTGTCCTCCACATCAGTGCTGCTGAGATCACTGCTACATGGAAAGCACGTTCAGAGACCTTGCCACCTCACCTGGTTGCAGATGTCCCCTAGCTCATTCTGACAACAGGCTTCATCTTTCAGGAGTCCTCCTTCATATCACACCACACAAACTGTAGATCTTACTCGTAAATAAAGAAGGTGTGAGGTGGTACAGTGGAGTATATGCATTTTACAGAAAACACTCATCAACCTCAACAGTTCAGTGGATAGAAAAAAGTACTGAAAACAATGTCTCCCGCAACACATCTCCCATTGTTGCCTTTCTATACTCTCTGTAACCCAGGAGAGTGAAGGTTGAAGAGTAAGTCTGCTTACACAGAACTTACAAGGCTTAAATTAGTACAACTACTCTAAAGGCTTAAGAAGGTGTATCAATAATCACCCAAGCTGAGCTCTTTTCAGTGATGCAATAGCACTGTGGTTTATTAAAGGTAAAAGCACATCCTGATAAACACTTATGAAACCAGTCAGCCATTTCTGAATGTTACATATGTGAGGAAAGGTAATTTTTTAAATCTTTTGTATGTATGTATCTGGATCAAAGAGTCTAAACTGAATTTCTACACCAGGCACAAATAAATAAACAACTAGCAACCACCTGAAATTATTTAAGAGGTTTTAAAGACAAGTATACTCTCAAAGTTTAGATTGCCTCGGTCAAACAATCTCATAAAAGGTTAGATTTAAATGAAGTTGTTTTCCTCAAATTTGCACAATACAATTGAATTAAATCCTTCCCATTAGGAACAAACAAAAAAAAAAAAGATTAAATACATGTTTGACTCATCTCAGAGGTCTGGAATTCATTGATTATGGTGTCCAAATCTCCTAAAAGCAGACAGCCACATCTATAGTGTCCTTGTGTGATTACAAGAGAGAGCAACACAATTGAACGCGTCTTCTGTGTGGAGAGAGACCAGTACAATGGGTACATGAGTCTATTAGCTTCCGTAAAAGGCTGCAGGCAGTATTAATTCCTTAATGAATATTAATAATAAGGATAAGCATACCTCATTTTACTTTCTCAACATGAATAAGACTACCTTATTTCTGCTGTTTACATGGGCTTCCATCTTTGTTCTTTTTAGAATAGTTGGGAGGGACCTACACCAACCATCTACTCCAACTGCCTGACCACTTCAGGGCAATCACTCCCCATCTTCAGATTGCAAAGTGTCCTTTGTGAAGGAAAAAAGCTTAAAGAGGCACCTCATAGCTTTGATCAAGCGTTTCACAGAATGTGAGAATCTGATAGTGCAGAGGCAGAATTCAGCTATTATTTTAATAGGACAAAAATTACTTCTGAATCATAGAAATACAAATCATAGAAATAATTTGTCTCTGCTTCCAGAGTCCAAATGTAAGCAACGATATTCTTAAAACACATCCACTGAAAATTGTTTCTTCTTTTTTTTTTTTTACTGGGAAAAACTGAAAAAACCCTGACCAATTCTTTGAGAATAAGTATCTTTTCCAGGATTTTTCCTGTCCTTCTTTACAGTGCTGTGATGAATGACACTACGAAATTCAGCTGTATGAGATCACATCAATTCTCCTTTCACAAGACCTATCTGAATCGGACAGGCTTTGACTACCCTGAGTCTGTCAACAGAACAGGCACATACTTTATCTAAAGCTTGCTGTGCTCATGGGCATAGAGTTTGACTCAAAAAATCAATTATAGTTACAATGCCTTGGTGTTGTCCTTTCCTTTCCTATACCTCGTAATTTTTTTTTTTTTAGATGAATAGAGGTTGGATGAAACATAGCTTTTGATGCTAGTCTCCCAAATCAAGATGACCTTTAGTACACATTAATTTAAGGGAAGCTGCAGTTTTTTGCAGGATCAGGCACCCCAAGAGAATTCACATGTTGAATTCAAGTTTTTATTAACTCAACCCTGATCCCTTTGACCCCATGTTTCCAAACCTGGAAGCCTAATCCTCCCTGAGAGCCTAGACAGTGATGAGAGGTTTAATATGAGTTCCCTGCCAGGCAAGTGATTTGACTGGAATGCCAGAGTCAAAATTTCTCTGCTCGCTTTCCATCCCACTTCTAAGCCAATGAAATATGATACTTCATCTGCAGTGGATGACTTCATTCCCCAGAAGAGTGAATTAACATTTAGCTCTTCAAATTCCTGCTTTGTAGTATCCCTGAAACTAGGCAGGATATTTTGACTGGCAACTTTCGCTTACAGGTCAAAAAAATTAAGTGCAGAACTATCTGTTGGCTGACACAGCTGCAAAAGCACAGCTTTGTCCAGCCTTGTTGCAAAAGATTACCATCTTCCTAAAGAAGTAGGTAAAATGTATAAACAAAGCATGAAGCTGGGACTTGGCATTCAGAAATCCTCCTTTCAACACTAATCACTAGGATTTCCTCTTGCTTTCTTTCCACGTGGCCTCACAAATCTGACATTTGTTTGGGTTGGAGACCTCCCAACCCTGCCACCTCAGTCGGCCTGGGAAGTGGAGGTCAAGGCACTCTCCTAGCAACTTGATGTAAATCCCCGTTTGAGGAAGAGGGCCTTGGAGCCAAAATCTTGGCGTTGCCTATGCCAGTGCTCTAACTACTAGGCCACAACTTAAACAGGAAGCAACTTTTTTCTAACTAGAGTGCTGAGTTCTTTGCATGTTACAGGAACGTAAGTAAGGGTAACCTTTAAAAAAGCCTCAAGAGTAATGACACTCCACAAACTTAGCTTCATGTGCTGGTCTCCAGCTAGGAGCCAGACTAGGCACTGTGGTGACCAACCTGCTGGTTCCTACTGCCTTAATTATCGTGTGATAAAATTTGCTGGCTACACCATGAGGAAACAGAAAAGCTACTTCAGCTACAGGAGATTTAAACTAATTTATTGGGATCATTTCTAATACATGTTCTGTAAAAATGCCTTGAGATTAATTCTGCAGAGCAGAAGGAGCTATTAACATTCATAAAAATAACTTGTTCACATCTAAAAATACCACGTTGTCATAGTCCAATAACTCAAGCCCTTTTAGGGTTGGTAATTAACATAAGCACTAATAAAATGACCATCCCTTCTTTTCAGTGAGTAAAAAAAAATGTCACATTTTTAACTGTTTAGGACCATGATATAGTGCTTTAGTTCTTTTTTCCCTGAAGGATAAAGCTTATTCCTCCTGTGCTTAGTGGCTGGTAACTTTGCAGAAGAAAAACTTAAAAGAGAAAAAACAGTATTACAAGCAATGCTTATGCAAAAATTTACATATGTGGACCCAGGTGTATTCATCCCTCCAGTGTGGGATATTGCTCCTTCTTTTTAATCTTATTTTATATTTTATATTTCCATACAGTAATCCATTTATATAAAATTGCTTTTTACTCTTCTTTTATATCCTTGAAACACAACAACTTGTGTTCCATGCTGTAAGCTAGAACTGCATGAAATAAATTTAAAACACTGACAATAGTTCATCAAGCATTTTCATCCTTTAATGACTTTTAAGCGCTTCAGTTATAATATTCAGCAATGTAAATAATCTTGACATTAAATATCTCTGCAGCCTGATAAACCACTTTTATACATCTCAAAGACACAAGAGGACTGAAAAAGACAGCCTCCAGACCCATTTCACACTTAAAAATGTGCAATTTAATGAAATTATTTTATGGAAATGTACATTTTTTAACAGAAATGTTGTATTTGTTGGCAGCAAATCTTACAGAACAAGTTCAATATTATATATCTATATAGGTTTGAAAAAAATGATATATCTTTCTGACAGCTAGTATTTAATATTTTCTAAAAGTTAAATTGAGCACTAAGTTTCTTTATTCTTCAGAATAAAATGAAGCAGTAAGAAAGTCAATACTTAGGCAAGCACACTAAAACACATTCCCTTAGGGGAAACATCACTGGGACTGAAGAATAGTTAGTTTAATTGGAAGCTATTGTTCAGGTAATGCTGGAGAATAAAAAGGAAGACCGAAGGCTATATTTATACACAGTTGAAAGTATTAATGTTCCTCTGTATATAAATTTCTGAACGCATATCAGCACCATTACTCTTTCTCAGTAAATGAGAGTGGTTCAGAGATATCTTCTTAAAATTTGACCCACTTTCTGCACAACAGCCCCAGATGATATAACCCACCTGCCTTCCTTCTGCACACCCTCATATGAAAATACATTGGATATACATAAATAACACCAAAGGAAAGATGTAGATCTAGATCTTTAAGCTGATGTTATGTGTCTTTTAAGTCCTTCAAACAACCTCCCAAGTATCACACAGGTGAACAGAACCGCCCAATTTGAACTGCACTCTCTCACACACAGCTTCTCGTTACTGAACTACCTTTTGCCATTTAATTACGCTTACGAGAGACAAACCTGGTTGCCACCTCGTTGCCCCAATAAGGGGCAAAGACCAATACCCAAGCATTCATTGTTCAGAAATCTTGCAGCAAGGGTGACTATATTTCAGAGATGATGGCTCATGAGAATCCTACTGCCTGTACGTACGTACTGCATTGCATCGGTCAAGCCCTGTAACATTTACCCACAGAAACAATTTGAACCATATGTTTGATGAAGAAAACTGCAAGATGTGTCTCTTATGTTTTCCAGCACACCTATCCCAGCAACTTTTAGGAGGGATGGCAGCTTGATGTCACTAGGCAAGCTCTCCACAACCTAACCTCCTGGTTCCTGAACAAGGAGAAATGTGGTGAACCACTGTTGCAGTGTCACTCACTCTGCCACTGCAGCGGCTTGTGTGCTCCTTTCTCTGTTCATTCCCTAAGCACAGCTGACAATCAAATTCGCATTCATCCCAGTGACTTTGAGCTGCTGTATTTTACCTCAGAGCAGACATTCTACCAATTTAAACCAAACCTGTAGATCTTTCATTTGAAATTTTATGTTAGTTTTTTTTGGTCTTCTGTAAACTGTATGAGAGCTGGGTCACTCCTGCTAAAGGTTGGTGGATTAAAAACAACACATACATTCCTTATGTTACTAACACAGGTAAATCTCTTCCTCCAGACATAAATGATAATCCTTCTGGAGATACACATTCATATTTTTTTCTTAAGCAATTCAGGATACTTCTGCAACCTTTGACCAAAATTATGACCGCAGATGGTTTTCTTGTCTTTAAAACAAATTAATGTCAACATAAGAGTAAATGAATCAGACTTATAAGTCCATAAGCATTATGTTTCAAATCAAATGATAATACTTCACAAACTTCACAGAATACACTGTAATGTTCTGGCTCCATAAACAAGCCTACTAAAAAATGGTTGCGCACAATAACTCTGATTTAAATTGCATTTAAATATGAGACTCTTTATTCTCATCTTGACTTCAAACCATGTGAAAAATCTAAAATAAAACAATAGACCACACTTATTCTTGTCAGGTTTCTGAAATTTGGGAGGAATTTGAGAGAAGATGTGGCAAACATTATGCTCCACCCTCTCAAATATGCAATGAAGGGATCAAGTTCTTTCCCAGTGACTCCACTCAAGAATTAGGAGGAACAAGAATCTTTCTGGATACTTTTCATGAACAAGTAATAGAGTCTAAAAGTCACAAAAAACCCCAACAAAGCTAACAAAGCTTTGTCGTGAATGCACTTCATTAAGCTGAAATGATTAACATTGCCTAAATTCGGTTTATAGATCCTTCAGATAGACAGACCATTTTCACAAAACATGTGGGTCACTTTACACAATAAGCAATTTTACCTCAAATCTGCAGTGTTGTAAACTTTTACTGTCTCAAATTCAGTTTCAGGAATTAACAACCTCTGCTAACTTCCATTTTACCCACATTTCATTCAACTTCTTCAGTCTCTGAGTTAGTAATTAGAAACCTACCCAATAGCTCATGCTGCTTCTCACTATAATCTCTGACATAACAAGACTTACACATCCTGCCGAAGTATCTGTGCTCACTAAGGCAGCATCCTGTCCCCTCTAGGGCTGAAAGAGAAGAAATGAAGGAACCGTAACCACATTGTCAGTGACGGTTCATGAGCAGAGGGTGGGATACTTCTGGAAACAGATCAGGAGCACAGGAGAACTAGTGAACAATTCAGCTGAGAAATGGTAAAGCAAATGCAACCAGTGGAAGCACTAAATGGTTAAGACCCAGAACTCCTTTAAATATATTCTTTGATAAATAATAAAAAAAAGCGGATTTGAACTATTCTTAAAGGGAGAGGAAAATAATAACAATAATAAAAAATAAGCCTGAAGGACTGATTTACAAGGTTCTTTGCTTTGTCAGTTCCCAGTAACCTCAGTATGCATAGGCTGTTTCATTAAGTCCCAGGATCAGGGCTTAAATTTAATGTGATAAGAAAAAACAAGAAAACAGTATCTTGAATGTAAAACCACAGGTTGCTCTTGATACAGCGCCCACATGTATTTTAGTTAAACACTGTGCTACATCCCTTGTCTGTCTTCTGTTTATTAGCTCTATCATTATGTCTTCCTAAATTAGCATCTGATCTTGAAACCTGCTTAACACAGCTGCACAACATTGCTCACGAGCAAAGCCAAGTATAAGCATAAACATTTGCAGGATCAGTTTGGGCTGTTAGAAGTTAGTCCACTTCCTTCTCTTGGACTTGAAGAAAAAAATCTTATTTATTGCTTTCAAATAATAAATACACTAAAAAAAATTAAAATCAGTGTTCTTATATTGCAGTACACAGCAGTATCATCACACTTTTATAGATTGGTAATTGAACTTCATTATCATGAATTTGGCAATATGTCCCTTACATGAAAATTACTTTAAAATTACTAATGTAGGGCATCACATATCCACCTAATAATCTTTAAAAATAGTTTCAGCTTGAATCATGCTATTTAAGCCTAAAACACACTGACCATGTTGTGATTACAGCTCTTATTCCTAATCATTTTCATATTTCTCCTCTCCAGACAGTATTTTGATTTCAAGCTTCTATTGTGCAAATGACAATTTAGAAGTTGTAACTTCAGTAAGATTCATGAGAGTTTCCTTAAAAACATAAAAATGGGCTTAATTCCATGACAGGTAAAAAGCATTGATATGATAGCTAGAAGCAAGGGATTTGACCACTGTATAAGTAACATGATTCTGGAGCATGTACTACCCCATGTACACTTAATGCATGCCCGGAGGGGCCATAGGGCCCTGTCTGTATTACAGTATGTTGTGTGCACATCCTGAAAGAACCTGCACTGTTTCAGTTTGATAGATTCAGCACATTTCAATGTATCAGCAAACTCAAAAAAACCCCTTTCATATGTCTTCAGAAAAACCCCCAACCTGCCTTGTTCACTGAACTTTTTCAGCCATTCTATCAATGTTTTATAAGCAAGTGTGATATAGGAACAATTAAGTGAAAAATTAATCGATCATGCACTTACATTAGATAGTGTTATGGTTCATTTAAATATTTGAGACTTCAGTTAAATAGCTAATTACTTTGTAGAATAAAAATTATTATTTGTTTCAGGAAGGAGAATGCAAAATTTTGGAATTGTCCAAAGATGTAAAAGCACACTGCTAGAGTGCTTAGAATGCCAGACAAACCTGAGTGACATCTCCCCTGTAACAGTCTGAGTCTTAGTTCTGGCTTCTCCAAAAAGGGAAAAACTTTTTGCCATGCTCAGAGCTGGCCTAATTCTGCCACAAGGGAAGACAAAGAACTTTTCCTCTGACACGAGAAGAACATAGGTAGGTGCTAGACCCCATCCCATCAGCCTATCATGAGAGCTATAATGTGGCTGACCCCAGCTCTCAGACTTCTGCTACTAGTGCTGACTCGGGTAGAAGTTGGACTTAATTTTGTAAAGTCAAACAGGGTCATGTTCAAACTGAGACATAGCTGGGGCTGGATTGATTCTTGCTTGCCATTGCTTCCCTTTCTTTCAAATTGTCCGTGATAATGCAAGAGGATAGGACAAGTAGAAATCCCTTGAAGAAAATAAATGCTTTAGAAACAAAACTATCACATTTATCAAGTACATTCAGCAACGTCTCATTTTGTTAGTAGCACTCCCCGTTACCCTTTATGTAGGCAAAGCTTTTGAGCCTTACTAATTAAGCCCACAATAGTACACTAAAGGGTGTGCTTTGAAAGGAGTGAATCTATCCTAACCATTTAAGGCTGAGTGTAAAAGATTCAGCTACACAAATTAGGCCTTCAAATAATACCAGACAAGGAAAAAGATAAGCATGTATTCTGCATACACTAACAAATAGCCCATTTCTCTGCCTAGAGATTACCAGTGCCTACACTGCCTATACTCTAGATTACCAGTGCAAGGGAACAGACATACAGCACAACTGTAATTTTCTGAGCTGCAGTGTAAAAACAATGCTAAAGAGAGTCTATGCAACAGCTGTATGATTGAGAACACAATCTTGAAATGGTCAGCTCTTGGGAAGAATGTCCTTTTTCCATTTGGCTTTCTATTCCAGCATCACAAGCCTCTTTCACCATCAGACAGGTTGTCCTACGGTCTAAGTACATACGCATTAGCATAAGGGCATTAACATCAAAGAAATGACTCTGCTAAACCTAACACAAGCAAAAGTCTGGGCACTTCTGTGAAGGACAGTGGTAGCAGGACTCCCTGGTCCCCTCTCAACGTTGACATTTTCCACTCAGTGACGCGAGTTTCTTCTGAAATTTGACACTCTGAATAAGAACCCATACCAAATATTGTTCATACTTTACGGCATGATATACATTGAAAAAGTTATGGTAAAAGAAATCTTATAAGATCTGTAGAAGTCAATATGAACAAAAGCATTGTTACTGCTAGAGTTATCAAGGAGGATGAATGCAATAGACCATCAGCTACATGTGAGCAGAGCTTGTGTCGGATTTTAAACAAGTTCCTAACTTACTAATGCACAGTCAAGGAGTCTGAAGGGCAGTGTTGACAGAAACTGTCATTATACACAGTTATGAGCTTTAATCACAAAAAAAAGATACAAATTTTGTGTAAAACAATCAGCGTGAGAAAGGTCAAGGAAGAAGGTAAGCAAGCAAAATGACAGCTTGAAGAGGTAGAGCAAAGATATGTACCTATTGACGGGGTGTATTTCTTCTTAGCCACACAGGGGACGCCTCACGTACCAGTCAACAGAGCAATTAGATGTGAACAAGGCCTTGGTAAGCAGAGGGAAGGACACTCATCAGTAAACAGTTTTACTCCTTTTTGTCCCAGAAAATGGTTTTATGTTATTTATGCATTTTCCTACACCAATCTGAGTGTAACCACTGCTGCTGCAGACATGAGGCTTTAAGGCTACAAAACACAAAGCTCATAGTGAGAGGAAGCATATTTTATTGGATCACCCAGAAGAGCTGAAGAAAAAAAAAAGGTATGCTATTAACCCTAAAAAAGACTCAGTTCTCCAATGTTCTGCCTTTTCTCCAAACGGTCTATTACAGATACTATCCTTTTCCTTTTAACACATGGGTGCTTATACACAGGTGATAGCTGATCATCACCCTGAATAATTTTTCAAACAACTAGACAATTCCAAGCTGGAATCTTTATTATACTAAGATTTGAGTAGTAGCTGTATATCGAAAGAAACTGAGAGAGAGGTGACAGTACTAGCATGACCTCTACCAGACCTCAGAGATTCCAAGTAGAGGTGACACTGTGAATGTTGCAAAGATAATCAAGATTTAATCATACAGGAGAAGTAGTTGTGATTAAAAGGTAGAAAAAGTAGTAAATTGTAGAAAATTGTGGAATATAATGTTTAGGAATGTTAGGAGTGTTACGTTTAAAGTATGCAACCATAGAAACCTCACCAAGAAGTTACTGGACTTTCTTACGTTTTGTTTGAAGAAACTAAGGAAACCGTCATGCACCATTTATGCCCCTTACCCTTCCCATCTTGATCTGGGTATCAAAGATTCCAATCAGTAGATATAAGTAGCGTTGACCAATGATTGTTTTAGGCTAAGGTTAGGGAACAATCACTGTAAAGGATAAAATTAACTACGGACTTATGTAACAGAAACGTATATAAACTATATGAATTTTGTTGTTAGGGGAACACGTTGGAGGAACAATTCTCCCGTGTTCCCAGTGCGCTGAGTAAAGAAGTGTCTGCTTATTCACATCAAATTGTTGTTGGATAAGTTTATTTTGTCCTGTTTGGTGACAGGAATGCTCCAAAGACATAAAAAAGCATGCATGTATTTGGATGCTATATCTGCCTAATCAGAGGCCACAAAGCCACATGAAAGCAGTATTTTTTTGGGTGTAATGTTCATCACCATACCTGTTTACTGCTGGAAAGGCAACAGCAGTAATCCGCTGCAATGTCACAGGCATCCCTTGTGGCAAAGGGGCATTCAACTGACTCTGGAATGACACTAGCAGGAAGAGGTAAAAGCTTCCCAATTTGGTTGCCTTAAGTGTTCTTTATATATGCTCTTTCTGTTGGCATTTTTAACCAGTTACCTTCACACAGGTTTTAAAAACTTCTGTCCTCCTTTATGCTGTGCCACTAAGAATAGCTACTGGGTTGTTCTTGTACTCCCAAACAAGAGGTCTTTATCACTACATTTTCCCAGCATCATTCCTAACACTACACTTGTTCTTTCATCCCATGGCAGATCTCTTTCTTTCAGCCATTTTAACAGCCTGTTTTTATGATTCGAAAAGGCAAATAGTAGAGTTGGCCAAAACCAGGACAAACTCCTAATGAAAAGTCAAAATAAAAATTCTGAATGCATGGCAGAAAAACTCCAAATGCCAAACAATTCTATTTCTATTGAAATGAGTCTAAAAGCCATGAAGTTCCCTTTAGCACCTAGTTTCTACTTAAATCCTTGGGGCTGAGTGTATAGTACAGAGTCTGGGACTGACGACGATAACAACAGGCAATTGTTGCTATGCCTTTTATGCCTTTGTAACATTTGAATCCCAAGGTTATGGTTAATTGTCACTAAAGAAAAGCTGGGGTTAGAGACAGGAGTAAACTGAGCCATCATCCCTCAGCAGACACCCATTGATGGGGGATATTTACAGTTGCACTTTGTCTCCAGCCTCCCCTCTGCTGACAAAGCCCGTGTGTTAATACAGTTACACACCCACAGCTAATAATTAACCTGCTCTGAACTAACGCTTGGCTTTTTCCAGGGAACATAAATTTTCTTTCCTCTCACATATAGAAAGACTGATGCCTTTGAGTTGGAAAAGACCCATTTTCGCACAGGTTGAAGAAAATCCCATTTCAAGATATATTTCATTATCAGCAACTGAGAAAAAAGATTTCTTGTTTCCTCAAACAGAAACAAACAAAACAAAAGAGAATTCAAAAACTATTTTCCATAGTAAACTGACTAAACCAATATTTAGTCTAAGTAATATTTCCTTTATTTTCTCTAGCATATTTCCAGAGTGAAAGATTCAGAAAAAAGAACACATTTTCGTACCCTGCCAGATCAGACACGACTGTCACGAAACTCTCCCAGTGAGCAACCTGGTTGAACACACTTCTGCAGGTTTATAACTGCTTGAAAGTCCATATGACAAACATTATTCCTGGCCTAAATTTAACCACTGCTACAATGTTGGTGCATTGTTGCCTTTGCATTACACAAAATAGGTTAGATGCCAGTATAGTTCTGGTATAACTATTACTGCAACTTCTAAAAATGTTATTGATGTCATTTAATATGCTGCTGGAAAGCATTTAGATGCTTTTGTGGAATGGCTTCTTAAGAGCCTGTAAAGACAAGAATATTCTCAGGAAGTGTCTAACTAAGGCTCTGAAACTCTTGAGTTAAGTGACTTAATTTTCCAAAATATTAGCACCTACTATGAATTTCTAAATTCTCTGAGAACAGTTGAATCCTCAGTGCTCGGACAACTTAGGCTTTCTAACCAAGTTTATTTTCTAATTTTCAAAATGTTTCATCTCTCTTACTCTTCAACTTCTTACACAACCAGAGCAGCTCTTCTGGTAAAGTGTATTCTCAAACTCTTTTAAAGATGCGGTAAAAAAATATTTTGACTACAAATCACATAATTTTTAAACTCATTTCTGAGGAACATTTTGTAGTAATATATCCATGCTACTACAGCTCATAACTTTATTCAGGCATATATTTCTCCTAAAACTCAATGACCTATTTAGAAAGTGAATTGATGGCAATTTGACATTCTGTAAGAAAAATTATTCCATTATACTAAGTTTAAATGAAATGCAGTCCAAAGTGTAACTACTATGTTTAATATTCAGAATCATTGATTTTAATGGCAATATACATTACTAAAAATTGTGAACAAGCTCATTAGATGCAATTTTACATTTCCTACAACACCAGCATATAATCCTTTCCCTCTAACAACTCTATTTAAAATATGATGCATGTTTGATTATAATGCAGAGAATAGAAATTTCTGCTTCATACTAGAGTTAGTATTTCTTATAAGGTCATTAAATCGCTACATATTACTTGGGACCTAAAGCAGTAGTTCACTGTCTTCCCTTTGAAGAATGATCCTTTGAGTAAAAGGTGATTTTATACGATGTGTGCACATGTGTATTTGCAGAGCCAGATGCTCTGCAGCGGGTGGAGACGTCGGCAAGGTGCTGCAGCAGTACAGACTGAAAGTGATGTTAACACAGGGGCTGCTGCCCTTTCTGCTCCATCCCTCTCCCCCAGTAAACGTCTCCATATTCACACAATTCCTCAAGTTTTACACAACGGTCACAGGGCTTCAGTCCACTCCCTCACAGGCCACCTGGGCTTGCCACCACTACAGGACAAGTGAAAATGCTTTCCTGATTTAAATGTCCTCTTAGGCTTCCACCTTAGATGAGCATAGAATCATAGAATCATAGAATGGTAGGGGTCGGAAGGGACCTCTAGAGATCATCTAGTCCAACCCCCCTGCTAAAGCAGGTTAGCCTAGAGCAGGTTGCACAGGAATGCGTCCAGGCGGGTTTTGAATATCTCCAGAGAAGGAGACTCCACAACCTATCTGGGCAGCCTGTTCCAGTGCTCTGTCACCCTCACAGTAAAGAAGTTCCTCCTCATGTTCAGGTGGAACTTCCTGTGTTCCAGTTTGTGCCCATTGCCCCTTGTCCTGTTGCTGGGCACCACTGAGAAGAGTCTGACCCCGTCCTCTTGACATCCACCCTTTAGATATTTGTGAGCATTGATCAGATCTCCTCTCAGCCTTCTCTTTTCCAGGCTGAACAGACCCAGCTCTCTCAGCCTTTCCTCATAAAACAGATGCTCCACTCCCCTGATCAACTAATCCCTAATTCACGTCCACCACAGGCAACAGGGCACGTACCGATGAGCCTGGGAAGAGAAGTCACCACTCCCCTGAGCACATTCCTTTGCACCTCTCCTGAAAACCCATGAGAAGTCGTCACTCAAGGAAATGAGGTGAAGGCATGAGGCCAAAAAGCAGCTGCTTCAGCTGACAGGAAGCAGGGGTAGGACTGCGGGCGCAAAACACTTGAAAGTGAGTGCGTGATGATAAACAGGGAAAAAAGAGATGGGACGCTTGGGGGAAACCTCACACTGTATTGATTAGGCCATCTTTTTTCAATAGGCTAATCATTCACCACGTACTGTATTTCTGGGAAGAAATTTACCAAGCTGCTAAAACAGGCTGCTAAAACTAGCAGCATTTTCAGATGTGTCTGCCCCCAATCTCATTAACATCCAAACTTCGATACACTCAGATCAGAACTTCTGTGCAGGCTCACCACAAAGGGATTTTATGGTCACACCAGCCCAACTGTACTGCAATTAGACAGCTAAGCATATAAGCTCCAGGTCAAACGTCTCACCTCCACTCTCTCCCTTTTCCAGAGATACTACTTATGCCCCACCCTAACTAAGCACACATTTGGCTGAGCACTCTTCCCTTCAGTCCCAAAATAAACCTGTGTGCTCAGTTTACCAGTTTGTCTCTGTACATTTTAGCCTAGCATGAATTATGTTTCTGGATCTTAAGACAAAGCAGCCTGCAGGTGCAATGTAACAGTAGGCCAATCAGTTTTAATAAGGCATTACTAACAACTAAAACTTCATTGCAACTATTGTACAGGATAATTATGTGTCTCAGCTAAGAGCACTTACTAAAGATACAGCACCATGGAAGATAATTAAAAATTATGCTTTAGAGAAAGGATGCTTTTAATAATTCAGATCAACAGAAGAAATATTCAAATACCACATCTAAAGGCCTAATTGCATTGTTTTAAAAATAATCACAATGATTTCATGGAAAGTGAGAGGGTTTAAAAAAACCCAACAAAATATGATCCATTAGAGCCATTCTTGATTGCTTAGTGTAAATGGGCACATCGTTATATTAATGCAGACTTTTTTTTCTAAGCTTGACACATTTGTGTGTGCAAATAGTCAAAACAATTTGGTGAAAAGGATTTTTACTTACTATATACTCATTATTCTTTACATTAAGAAAGCACTTGAAGTTGTTTGGTTACTAATTTTGTCAAATGGGGCTGGAGGCGACTAGCAAATCTGCCTGTCATCAGTGATGACAGTTCAGAACAAGAAGTTGGTTTTAGGCCAAGAGACGATAGAACAGGGTTGCTCTCAGTCTAGGTTTCAGCCGAACAGGCTGTGAATTGTGAGTTTTCATTTACTGTTTGGGTTGGCCTCCCACATCAGAAATCAGTCTACATAAAAATGATAGAAGCTGGTCCAATGATGGCAGCGAGAATTTTTTGTGTCACACGATGCTCTGGACTTGGTGTCTGGCAGTGTTTGTAGGAACAAGTGGTAACTCTCAACTTGATCTAACAATAGAAACATTTTCTTTTCCAGACCATAAGAGAAAATGACTGTTCAAGAAAGTCCACACACTACTTTTGGCAGACAAAATGTGGTTTATCCACCTAAATGTAATCAGCTGCGCTACACGAAAAGACATTTCCAGCTAAAATGAGTATGTATCTACCTGAGGTGGAAAGAAGGAACAGAGTTAAACACATGTGGGCCTGTAGCTTTTCTAACACTGAAGTTATCTACAGATACGGCATAAGTGTGAAAAATTCAGACACGATTAACCAGCTGAAGATGGCAACTACAAAAAACAATAAGGTATTTTATCTTGACTGGAACATAAACTGATTACAGACATTCTGTCCAAAGAAAATGCACTACCAAGAGGTATTAGAATGCATGGCTTACACAAATTTTTTTTACCCAAGCCTTTCAGTAGCCTTCATCACCATTCACCTTCATCACCTTCAGCATCTCAAACAAACATTGGAGGATTTTTTTATGTCTATCCTATGATGATGTCATTAAACTCATTTTAAATACAGAGAGCTGGGATTGAGGACCAGACTGACTGTCCTGGTGTGCACAAAAGAGGAAGACCCTGGATGAAATGGGAATTGAATAGAGTTGTCATCGCTCCAGGCCTTATTCATTAGTCTGACCATACTTCCAAACTACTGGTTTTCAAAACTGAAGCAGCACACACACACACACACACACACCCGCCTCTAACATACCTACGTCTAAAAGGTCTAGGGTTATAACTTCTGGATTTGGGTTTATCTGAATACTCGATCACGTATTTACCATGCCACATTATTATTGGAAGATCTTGTTTTCAGTTCTTTCATGCTAAGCATCAGTACAGGTGCCTAGGAATGTGGTAACCCTGAGCGGGCATGTTTTACGTTGCTTTAATAACATAAATCACAACTGTACCAATACATTTTTCTCCTGATGTGCTTAAGATTTCCCTATGTCCCTGTCAGGAGAAGCAATAGGTTGTTTAGAAATCTTTGCCAGAAGCTTTCTTATGAAGCTGAACACATGCTGAAGCACTGAGAGCAAAGCGTGTCAGCAGAGCAATGGAAAAGTACCTCCCTGAGCACAGAAAGGTAACGTGACTGCGGGCCGAGGGAAATCTTCTCTTAATGCCCACAACTGTCATGGGCCTCTGAGGACTGACCCTGCTGAATAAACTTAAAAACTGGGTGACAGAAACTCCTGCCTGCTTTTCCTATCACACGGTTCCCCTAAGGACATCATTACACAGGGAAAACTATTGTAAACTGTTCCCTTACGGTACGCACAAATGAACTCTAACTCCTTTACAAGGTCTAGCAAACAGGCTTGGTCTCTCTTTCATTCCATAAAAGCTTCAATACAATGAACAACTTCTGTGCAAGATCTTTGCCCCTCCTCTTCACAGCACACTCTTCCTCCTCAGCCTCTCTGAAACAGAATTCTTCCAGTTTGAACCCAAATCACTTCTTAGCTCGCTTTTAGCCTTCCCTATCAGTAGTACACATCAAGCCATTTCAGATAGGAAAGAGCAACTACAAACCTATGGGAAGTTATCATCTTCAGAGGACAAGTAAGGATGTGGCACGTGCTTGTGATTCAAAAATAAAAAAAAGAAAAGAAAAAGTGTTTTGTTTGAAACAATGGTTTGCACTGCAATTATCATAGAATCATAGAATCATAGAATCATAGAATGGTAGGGGTTGGAAGGGACCTCTAGAGATCATCTAGTTCATCCCCCCTGCTAAAGCAGGTTAGCCTAGAGCAGGTTGCACAGGAATGCGTCCAGGCGGGTTTTGAATATCTCCAGAGAAGGAGACTCCACAACCTCCCTAGGCAGCCTGTTCCAGTGCTCTGTCACCCTCACAGCAAAGAAGTTCCTCCTCATGTTCAGGTGGAACTTCCTGTGTTCCAGTTTGTGCCCATTGCCCCTTGTCCTGTCGCT
>VZSC01018399.1:924583-989633 GCA_013398225.1 Steatornis caripensis | reverse complement strand
CTCTCCGGCAATCCACTGCCTGGGTGACAGCGCATGTGGCGCCTGGTGGGAAGATAGCTGTTTTGCATGCAACGTCACCTCTTCATAGGTGTTCCCCGCTGTGGTGGGGAATTGTGAGGGGCTATGTCTGACTGAAACTCAAGGGGGATTTTAACGTCTTAGCATCCAGTTTTCCTACTGCTAAGGCGGCNTGTTTTGCATGCAACGTCACCTCTTCATAGGTGTTCCCCACTGTGGTGGGGAATTGTGAGGGGCTATGTCTGACTGAAACTCAAGGGGGATTTTAACGTCTTAGCATCCAGTTTTCCTACTGCTAAGGCGGCCACCACCGTGAAGTCCCAGCTCACCTCTCCCCGCTTTCCTCCCCTTCCTCTGGAGAAATAATTCTGTCCCCTGGAGGTTTTGGAGGCTGTGCTTTCATTTCTGCTCCAGTAAAATGAATGCTAGAAATAGGATTGCTTTTACACTTGAAGCATAGGCCCCCCAGTCCAAAACCAATCATCTTGGTACCTTCACAGACATCCACCTTGTGTCTGCTTTTCGGACCGCTAAAACTCGCTCTTGAGCTGAGTGTGGGCTCTGGGGCTTTGGTGGTTATGTCAGAAAAATCTGGTATATTGGGTGGCTCACAACAGACTTGTTTTTATTTCCTGGTCTTAATCACATTTCTAATCCCAAATTTTAATAAATTATGAACCAAGCTTCAAAAATCTGGAGATGAGCTTAAAAAAAAAAAAACTGAAGTTTTAAAACAAATTGATTTTGGGAGCTGTAATTCTGAGCTGAAAGTCCTTTTTTTTGCCAAGCTTTTCTTTGTAATTAAAATGTCTGGAAACTTGTTTTATACAAGCAGAAACGTTTTCTCTCCAAAAACCCCGACACTCAGAGAAGGGAGTTGGGAGGTGTGGGGAATCCAATTGCAGATATGATCACAAAAGCTGGCTGTACTAAATAACCAAAATCCAAGTTACAAAGAAACGGAAATTAAAAAAAAAAAAAAGTCTAAGACGACACAGTGGGTGTAAAAAAGCATAGCTCCTGATTTTTCAGATTAAAAACCAGTCTCTTTGCTCTCACCTGTGAATTTATTTCATTATAAATTAAAAAACCCACACTTTTTCCATCCTCTTAATTATTTCTTGTGCTCATATGAAGAATGTCTTAAATTCAAACATAATAAAAGTGATATTGTATTACTTTTATTATCCTAATGATCATAATACATAGACCTTACCATATGCTTTCTAATGGAATTAAACTAGTGACAGATTATGTGTTTTATGGCAGAAATAATATTTTACATGGAATATTTTATGTAGGCCAGTATAATATATTGAGATTAAATTATTGGTTTCTTTTTAAAAAGGCAGGGAGGGAAATGTCTGAAAATCTACAGGAGCAGAGAGAAAATTTTCAATTCGAACTTTCAATACGGTTTGAATTAAAGTTTCATATCATTTACTGAATGCCACTTAAATACTGTTTGCTTTTGAGGACTGTGTTAGATAGCCGGCTTCTGTTTGTTTCAGTTTCTTCCTAGGTGGAAAGAAGTGGACTGACTAGGTCGGATATATACGTGTCGCTGCTTGACCTAGCCCCATCTTCAGCTGAGATGTTTTGGGGGTGTGCACAAACCTCCCGGTACAGAGGGGTTAGAAACGATGCCTCAAATTCCGCAGCACCCCAGTCCCGGTGCTAGCGCTCTGGCCCCATGCCTCTGTGTGCTGGTTTTAAGCTCGCTTCTGTGCCTTGAACAAACCCTCTGGACTTTGGGAATATTTGTTTCTGCGCGGCAGAGCCTTGCAGATGACTTTGAGATCTACACTTGGGTGACTCGCGGATCCTTTTTCAAAGGGTCTTGAAGCAACTGACGGTGCTTTCTGACGTCTCCTGCGTGCCTGGCGCAGGCACAGCGTGCAAGGGGCACTGTAACACAGATGTGTCCCCCGGGGCCCTAGCAGCACTGGGAGGCTGGTGAGAGGCACGGGCTGTGCCTCCAACTGGCGGGGGAAAGTTTTTGTGCGTGTGGTGTTAGCAGCAAGTCCAGGATTGAGACTGCAGACTAGACAGGTCTTACATTAGAGGAGGGGGGGACGGAGAAAGTGTAAGTGTGACTCTGCTGCAGCAGCCTGCCTGAGGAGCCGGCCTCGGCCACGTATGCTGGAACCACGCGTGCAGCTGAGGCAGCTTTTGCTTCTGGCTGCCCACTGCAGTCCTCTGCCAGTACGGTTACCTACCTCAGGGTACATGTGCTGAGCGGGTGATGGATCCACAAATAAATACACCAGGCTGGGAGCCCCTGGTCTGTGATCTCAGTCGAGCCCCTGGCAAGCTCAGCCCTCAGACCTGCTGTGCGTGGAGCTGGGCTAAGCAGAAAACAGCTTCTGAGCTACACCGAGGGACGTCCTGTTCTCCCTGTGCCATCTGCTACGGAACCGTGCTCACGCGGTGCCTTGCTTGCAGGTCAGCACAGTGAGGAAAGTGATGCAGAACACCATTTGGGCGTAAGATCAGGGAGCAGGAATAGCTTACTTTCCCTGTCTTATGAGATACCGTGAACCACTCCCAGCCATAACCTACAGCGATAAACAGCAACGTGTGCCTTGCCTTAGCGCACAGCGCTTGCCTTAGTCCCTTTGCTTCTGTTGCCTCCTGCTTCCATGTGACTTTCTTCTCCCTTCCTCCCCGTCTCGCGTTTCTCCTTCTCATTGCAGCAGCCAGTGGCATTGCAGCAGCCACGGGTTCAGTGCCATTCATCTTCGGGGTAGCAAACGGGGAAGGAAGCAAGTACCTGGGAAACCCGGAGGTCGGGTGGAAAAGCGGGACGGCTCGCGGCGCGTGTCTGAACAACTCCAGAGTCTAATAAGGAATGCCCATCACAACAAAGACATTACAGGCAATGGTCCTGCTGGATACCGTTCCTGAAAGCTATTATTTAACAAAGAAAGAGATTTTGGCTGGTATTTACTGTAGCAAAATTCCCAGCTACATGTAAATTTCGTAAGATAGGCACTGCTGGCATTCAGGAAAACAGGGTCCTTGTTCAAGCCTCAAATTAGAAACAAAATCCTTCTTTGTAGTAACAGATGAGGACAGGAGTCACTCCTACCTGCAAACAGGAATGTTTTGAGCGCTAGTCCTTGCCAAGCACCCCTCCATCCAAAGCCTATAGATTTGCCGTTGCCTGCAGCTATCCGTGTGACACTTGGAGGCATGTTAATGCGCTTTCCTTGTATCTGTTGCAAAGTGCCTTTTCCTGCAGAACGTGTCTTGCTTCTCTTGAGTCTGCATCACTTTACTCTAAGCAAGTGCTACTGTGTTAATGGGACTTGTGCCGTTTGATTGTTGAGCAATAACTAGCCAGTAACTAGGGAGCATTCAGTGCTGGCTTCCACATCTGCAAGAACGGTTGGTTACCCGTGTTCTCTGTGGTGGACAGTCTCCATTCCTCTGGGCTCTTGGAATTGTCTATAGAAAGGTACAGAGGGCTTGAAGGACAGAGAGAGCAAAAATTCCTATCTATACCCTGAGAAGGACTACCCGAGGATAGAGCACTGCTGTAGACCTATGGATATCTTTGCTTGCAGAATCCGACGCAGGAGCAGATAGCCAGTGGATGCAAGCTGGAACAGCTGGTCTGCATGCCTCAGGTGGGGCAAAGGGGGCTTGTGGGCTTCGCCAAGAGTAGATGATGATTTTCTATGAATTTCTGCATGAAGTAGGGTAATGTGGGAGGTGTCCGTTAGGTAAAGATGAAGCTTTTGCCGCCAGAGGGTGCCTGCCCCCTTACCTAACACCTCAGAGAGCACGGTAACCCACGTAAACTTCTGTCATTGCAGCTGCAGCCAGCTTCCCCCTCCCCATTAGTCCCAATGTTAATACGACCCTTCTGGCACTTCCTATCTACGAGCCCCACTTCTTCCCTCCACTAAGTGGAGGTGAGTAACCGTGAGGAGGTGAGTTGTGGCGGTGAGAAAGCCCTGCTTTGGGCTGGCAGGAAGCGTTAGAAGCAGCCTGAGTCAGGAGCATTGAAGTCCTGTAAGTGAGAGTCGCAGAGACCAAAAGTGGTTTGCCGATAGCATGCGCACAGATCAAGTTTTCCCTTATACTCTGCTGAAGCGCTGTTTTCCATACAGTGCCAAACAGGACGCTCAGCAGCTCCGCCGTCTCATCCACAAAGATGCAGGTATTTAACTTCATGGCATCTTGTGGGTTGCACAGGGCTGACCTGAGCACTCAGTCTAGGAAATGTTAGCTAGAAAACTCAGCAAAATAGCCCACTGTCTCAACAAATGTTCTTTCTCCAAGGAACAGAGTTCTAAACAAAGTTTTAAACAACGTACATACAACTAGACTGGGAAATAAATAACCCCACCAAGTGCAGGGAAAAAAGTAGCTCTCAAAAAAGATGGAAAGGAAATATATCACTTACGTAAGAAAAGGAGAAATGCCATTAGGACTGGTATCCAGCTTGTTAGTGAAGTCATTGCGAGGTTTTGACAACAGAGTGGTTTCACGCAGTTTTCTGAATTTAGCTCTTCTGCAGTGTCTTCAAGGAAAAAAAAAAGTTAAAGCAGGTCACGTGTCTGTATTGGGAAACTAGAGTCACATCCTGAGTAGTTACATTTGCGAACAGAAGTTCTCTTTTCTGGGTTTAAATTCAGCATATAAATAAACTCCCCGCTTGAAAATGTTCTGTGGCGAAGGTGGGCAGCCGACAGTCACAGCCTGGATCAGCTGTTTTGCTCTCTAAGGGACCTTTAAATGCTAACACTGATTTTTACAAAGTTAAAGAAGTCCTGCTACGGTGAATTGGTCTCTGTTGAGTCTTCTAAATCCATGGAGAAGTGAGTGGGTTTTCTGTCTTAGAATGAGAACCTTCTAAGGCAAGCTCTCTCAATGCTGCCAGCTTTTTCTTTTTTAACTCGACCTGAGTGCCGTCGTAGCTTTTTGAGGAGAGGGGTGCTTGACTGAACACTTCCCTTTCATAATCAGCTTTTCCAGGAGCAGAGTAGAAGAAACTCACCGTGGCTGCAAAACCGCTGCAAGCCAGTTCCTGGTAAAGAACTTCTACCTTAGAAAAATGGCTTGACATAGCAGGAACTAAAAAGCAGTAACTTAGATTACGCTTCTGATAGGAGTCAAGCTTATTCTTTGAACCACAGTGAAAAACCAGATTTTTCCATTCCTCAGGAAAATTCAGGTTAACCTGTTCCAAAACTGAATGACAGCAAAACATGCAAATAAATATTCGTGCTTTTCGCTGAGTGAACCCATTCCTCCCAACTCATTTCAGGTCCATCCTTCAGAGATGAAAGGCACAAGAGCACGGGCATCGTTCTTTCACAGCAGAGGGCTCTGGAGGGTCCCTGTATTGCTCTTACCTCTTGCTTCTCCATTTGCCTTTCTGCTTTAGATTAGTCCTCTGCTGTGTGGTATTATCATCTCATGTAGACGCTTATATACTCCAATCAAAATAATCCGAAACATGTCTTGAGTGAGAAGCTTTAAGAGGGAAAAAAAACCTCTTGGGTATTCCTTTTTCCTGCTGTGGTGAGGGAATGTCCGAGCAATCCGTTCGCAGCAGAATTTCGCATCTTAGGGCTGGATGTAACATCTGTGTTGCTGAGTACATTATAGTTCTAAAGCCCTCCTTCCAGAAGGCTGTTTTTAACGGGACCGTTGTAGGCCATAAGGAATGCTGGTGACTGCATGTGTATGGCCACCTTGGCAGAAAAATGACGGCAAACGAGCAAGATGTTGACAAATGTCTAGTTGCTCTGACAAGCTGTGAGTGAAAAATGGTGTTTATGACTTTCAGGTGTTTGTGGAGGGATAAGCAAAACACAGCGTTAGCCAACAAGTAAGACTCTTGAGGCACTAAAAGTATAAGTAAAGATGACCCATGTACCCTCTGAAGTGACCTTAATTCATAGCTTGTTTTGCCGTACGAAGCATAGGTAGAACTGACTGAGTGTGGTAGATAGGATAGAAAGTATTTGTTAATGCTTCGACGCATTGTGAGCGTGTGTGCAACACGTTTTTGCTCTTTCACTGATTCTGATTCTCTCTGGGATGAGAGTTGAAAACGCCAAAGCCAACCAACAAAAAAATCTCTGCACCAGCTGTTTGGAAAAGATCAGGATCCTCGTACGAACCCCCCAATGTTTTTGTACCTCATGTGTTTCATCTGCAAATGATCCCGTGCTCCAGGCTTCCTGACAACTTCTTATCGAAGGAGTAACGTGGATGTCAACTCTCTTTTTTTTCTTTACATTTTTCCCCCCCTCTGTCTTTTTTTTTTTTTGTCTTTTTTTCAATTTCCCCTGGCCCAAGTGAGTGGTCTCAGGGGGGTCTCATATTTCAGGGAAGCGACGAAACATCTGAGCATTTGGCTGAACTCTCTAAAGCTGCTTGGTTTATTTCCTTACTACTTCTTCACAAAATGCTTCAGATGGCTCAGCTAGCTGACTGCGCGCTGCTGACTTATGCGTATGCTTCGCTATTCTCATTCACAACGTACCTTCAGCAAGGAAAAAGCACTGATCAGAATAAGCCAGGCTTGATAAAATCCTGCTTTGTAGTGGGTTTACTCTGATTCTTGTCCAAACTGGGAAATGTGGTTTCAAGCATAGTCATCATTATCCACCTTCCCTCTGTTACGCACTCTCGACCATCCGGCCACTGGGCAGGATATATATGTTTAATTAATTCTGCTTTTACCTTCGACCTGTAAATAGTGGGAGTAATGTCAGATTTATACGTTATATGAATAACAAGGGTTTCTCAGGAGACCCTATCCTGGTGAAAGAGGCTAACTGTAATTTTCAGCTGTGAGTAATTGTATATAATATAGTCCTAAATGATTTTTCTTCCGTAATTTCATTAGAGTTTAGAAATTTAATTAGATTTTGAATCACTCTGAAATAAAGTAGCAAAACACCCAGAGACTAAGAGCAGTGGTTATTTTGTCCTCTGAGGCCAGAATTCTTGGTCTCAAATTGGCATGTGTTCATTAGGAGGAAGTTTGCAGAAGTTCTTGATATATTATTGTCTTTCAGAATGGACTCTGAATAGGTCTTTGGAGAGCATTAGAAGAGCACACAATTATTATACAGACTCTTTTTGAGGTTTAAGATCATCTGCCTTGCATATACTTAATAAAAATATGCCTCTAAAGTTGTTTAAGAAACTGTGGAGATCGGAAAGATGCTCCTCCAGTGCCTCAGCGCTCTTCCCGGTTTATTAGCAACTCCAGTACCTGTGTATGATGATACAGAGAGGAGTTGTTTGCTTTACTTTAATGATTAGGTAGGTTTATGGTTATTTTTATTGCTACACGTATGAACTGTCACGGTGGCTGTAATTAGAAGCACGCTAAAATGCTGTTCCTTCTCTCCCACCCAAGGGTCAAAAGGAATCTGTCCTTCTGGCAAACTTTGATCCTGGTTCTCTGTGGAATTTGTCCCATGTGCAAAAAAACCCAACTGAAATAAAACTGCGCTGAACGGGACAACGCAAAGACCAACGCAGCAGCTTATGATTGTGTGGGGTGCCGGGACAGTTGTAGTGGGTGCAGAAAGGGGATCCTCTTAAAAGATTCTGAGGGACTAGACATGCAAGTGCTTGCTCTGTCTTTGTTTTAACTGGTGTAACGCGGTTTGTGTTTGTGGATCTGGCTTGATTTACACTGCTTAACTAAAAGTGGGATTGGGGCATTTAGGAGCACATTTTCCGAAGCCTTTACCCACACGGCAGTGCCTTTTCTCACCGGGGTTAGTTGCTTGAACCGGGACTAGCCGCATGATTTTTTGAGAGTAGGTCCTTAGAGCAAAAGCACGCAACAAATTGAGGCGTTAGACAGCGAGGAGAAAATTCAGATTACTTTCAGCATGGCAACAATATAAGGAACCACAACAGAGCCATAGACAGCATGGATTGTAGAATCTCACAGAAATGAGCAAGGGGAGAGAAAGCAAATGTGAAATGAAGAATTTCAACGGGACAAATCAAACAGGAAAAAAATCCTCTTTAAATAATGGCAATCCAACCTATTTGAAAAGAAAGAGGAAACTCCAATGCGACGGGATGCGTGTCAGTCCCAAAGTGAGAAGTCAAAAAGAAACCTCCAGGCTGACCAGGCTGTGCTGTTACTGACCGACCTATGTGTAACCATTGCTAGCATCCTCGATTTTGGCCGCTGCAGGCAGACATGCGGTGAAATCAAATCGTTCATTGGTCTGATCCGAGGGGCTGTTTCCTTGGTTTCATTAACAGCTCTCAATGAGAACTCATTATCACACAAATCCGGCCCTCAGCCTCGACATCTGCTTTCAGAGTGTGGGGAAGTAAGTCTTGGACTCCGACTGAGGAAGATTCTTAGAAAAAGTTTGAAAGTTTTTGTGCACTTGGCTTGGTGGGTGTCAGTGGAGATTAGGTAGCCTCGGGGCAGTCTGGTGTGCATGGGCGTGCTGCTTTCCATTAACGTGCCATCACATCACAGAACCAACTGAGGAAAACATGTTCAGGCTGGTTACTGCCAAAAATCAAGGTTCTTTTGCTATGGGCATCCGGAACAAATGGAAACTATGTTTGAAAACTCACAGCTGCTCTTCCTTTGCTATTTTCTCTGTCTCCTCCTCTGTCAGGATTCTGAGCCGCTGGGACAACTGGGAGGGATTCCACATCTCAGCACGCAGCAGAGTCACAGATGTTGGGTGTGTTAACAAAGGGAAACACGCCCGCACCGGTTATTTAGCGCCTTCCTCCCTCGACATTAAGGAATACTATGGGAAACCATTCAACATTTCAGTCTTGCGCCTTTTTTTTTTCTTATCTCCGTTTCCTTTTCAATGTGAAGGAATGCGTTATGCTACAGAGATGCTGTGTTTTCCGGATTGTACTTGAGGGACACTATAGCTTAGTGCTATTGCCAACTCAGAGAGGTGCAAGGAGACAAAGAAAAAGCCTTGGGACATGTGTGCTCAAGTCTCGTGCGACACCAGGAAAGAAAACGCTGAGCCGGTCTACGGCTCATCTGAGCAGCCTGTTCATTTGCAGATGCCCTACCTGCGATCTTGCTCTGTCCTTAGGTTTATAAAATTGTGTGGTGTCCCCACCTTTGCTGAGCTTAATTTCTTCCATACTAGCTGTATTTGGATTATTCATTCAGGTGGTCCACATCTATGCAGATGCTTCACAGTGAAGATGATTTTTTGTGTTTCTAAACTAGATTGATTCTGTGTTATGCTGCAAGAGGGAAAATCAGTATGACACCAGAAGGCAGTTTCTTCCATGGTGAAAGAAAGCACCTGCACATTGCTTTGGGAAGTTGTGTATCTTTTGGGTTAACACATAGCAATAAGCATATTGGGTGTTAGGATGAAACACAGGTAGGTAGATATAAATTTGTGTTGAAAAATAAAGCTTTTTGTAGGAAACCGTGCAGCTAATACTTCTGCTTGAAAGGTGCATATCTGGTATTTGCATGAAAACGGTCAAATTTATTCTTGGCTGAGTTTCAGACTTCTACCACTGTGCCGTAAGCATGGTCCCAGATCCTGGGGAACCTACTGATACTGTTCCCTGATGACACAGTTTACAGCTCAGACTTGAGTGCAGACAACAGGAGCGTTCGTGGTTCTCCGGTGTGCTTTCCCATACTGACACCCTTCAGCTGGAGAGCTTTGGCATCTGCACACAGTGTAGCAGGGCTTTCCGTGAAGTGGCCCTATGGTCAGGGTGGTGTGTTCTTTCACTCTTGTGTGCGCGTGTGTTTCACGGGGGGAGATCTGTTTGGAGCTAACCATGTTATGAGCCACTGAAAACCTTTCTTTCCTGTGTGGACCTTGTGCTGCATGGCCATTGCAGCAAGCGTCTCTCTAGCATTTCCCTTGTGTCTCGTAGTGTCGTTTCCCAATCCAAGCTTGGGATTCCAGGTAGCATGCAGATAGCATCAGCAATGGCAGCATTTTTTCCCCATCTTCCTCTGCTTTAGACCAAAGGATTTCAATTCCTTTCTGCTTTCAGTTAAAACTTTCCTAGGAGAGGTATCTATCTCCAGCTAGTGCATTTAGACCTGTAGGTACGTCCTTAGGATTACCTTTGCCAACCCTAAAACATGGTAGACCACACCTTAGAGAAATGGTTTTAGAGAAATTTGTAATCTGACTTGTCTTGTCTTAGACAACCATAGCCCGATCTGTAGCCTGTTGTCTAAAATGTTTATAAAAGCTGGAGACAAGTTGTCTAGTATGAAATAGTTTATTTAGATTAAAAAGATTGATAATAAAGGCTCTCCTAGGCTTCTCGTAAAATCACTGGCCGTCCTGTCAGTTAGCTGAGAGAGTCTAGAAGTAGGAGCATGTGTTCGTGCTTGAGATGACTGGGAAGTGTTTGTTAGCTAAGGAAATAGGAAAGAGGTCAGGATCCTGCCTGAGACGTCATAGTCCACGAGTCACTGGGAAGGATGAGCGTGGGAACACACGGAGCGAAAGTTTAACAAACCAAAGGCACTGAGAAGATGGAGAACGAGGCCTGTGTTCCTCCAAAAGCAAGAGTGCAAACAATAGTCAACAGACACAGAGGCTCTGTTTTAGTTTGTAGCTTGATCTTGTTTTTCAATAGAACCAGGTCACATTTTAGGAGCAACTTGAGACCATCTGATCTGACTTGCTTTTTCACCTGAACGGGACTATTTTTCCATTCCGATATCTTTCAGAGGGTTACCAGGTGGGAAATTTCCCGTGAAATTACAAAAACTTCACCAACTGGGAAAGATCTTAACCCTCTCTCAAATTTAGTTGACGTTGTTTGGTAAGTTCAGATGCCTTTGGGAGGACTGAGGAGCACACACATGCAGACAGTGTGATCACATCAGCTTTGTTGCTGTAGGGGAACGAGCTATGGAGAACCCATGGTTCCCTGTCTCCCACCCACATCGCCTCTTAGAAATATCCTGTGATACTTTTGGCTTTGTTCTCTAAAAAGTGTGTGTGTACTGCCATGTGCATAACCCATTGTGTTTTTGACTATGAGTCCTTCTCTATTGCATGATGGATTTCTTGGTTTGAATAGACAGTATCTATTACAGCATGGAAAAGTCAAGAATCTAACTCTGCTGCTGATGCCTAAACAGATGCTGTTACAAAGTCAGCGAACCAAATCTGGATTTTTATTTATTTATTCATTTAGAACCAAAGCAAACTGCACACCTAGGAGACACTACCAAAATAACATTAGAAGAACTATATTGCACTAAGATGAGCTTTTTTGGTAATGCTATTTTGTGCTACCATGTGAAATTTCAGATGTAAGATACATTAATTCGACCTGTTGCGTATTTCCGTGATAGCACTGACTTTGGCCCCATGGTACGCTGTCCTCCCTGTCCCGTCTCCACCTGTCTTCAAGAACAGATCCTCACCTCATCTGAAATGGATCATGAATGAGGCAGACTGAAGAAGGCGGTTGTTCAATGTATCTCTTTATTTCCTTCATTCAGCGGGACTAACAGGCCTTATTTATTATCTACCCCCTGCGCCAAACACAGCGCAAACTTGTATTAATCCCATACGCATCAGCAAGTGCCTTTCGCCCCTTGGTGCCACTCCATCAGAAAGGTAGGTTTGGCGGGGGAAGGANTATCTCTTTATTTCCTTCATTCAGCGGGACTAACAGGCCTTATTTATTATCTACCTCCTGCGCCAAACACAGCGCAAACTTGTATTAATCCCATACACATCAGCAAGTGCCTTTCGCCCCTTGGTGCCACTCCATCAGAAAGGTAGGTTTGGCGGGGGAAGGAGGTGTCTGCTTGTTTTCCTTGGCTGGCTTTGGCTAACAGCTCTCCTCTGTACAGGTCAGCTCCAGGCTGGAGTTAGGAACCTGCTCAGAGAGTGAAGGGACTCTCTTCACACAACACATGGGTTTCAGTACAGCCAGCATTCTGTGGAAAAACTTCTCTACATCGCATTTATCTCATTACTCACATCTATCCAAGTGAGCTAATGGAGGGGGAGATTCCTCCACATACTGTGTAGTGTCCGAAGCGCTGGAAGTCACAGTGGGGATACTGTAGCATTTGGAAAGGTGCTGGAGGAGCTGGGAGGCTGGGGGAGGGAGAAACAATACCACAAAGCTGATTAAAGATGTCCTTGGGGGAGAGCTTGGCTCTCTGAGCCATGAGGTGAGGACTGGGTGACTCTAAACGAAGGCTCCAGTACTCACTGGGTGATATTGTCTGCTCCTCTGACTATCAAGCACCTCCGTCGCTGGAGGGCTCTGTGTTGATAACGTTCCTTTACCGAGGCAGCGCTGCTGGAATTTTTCCTATGTAGGTTTCCATACGGCATGAAGAAAACATCCCAGGCAGCCCGGCTTTGTCGTTGTTGCACATTCTGATACACTCAGCTGTGTCTTAAAATACCTTTGAAGTGTACGATGATAACTTAGAAAGCTCCTAAGCAGCCTCTGAAAATGGCTGGGTGGTTACTCCTTGAAGATGGCATGCGTGGTGGCGGAGCAAAACGCAGTGCCTGGGAAAACTCAGAGCCAGAGGAAGAAAGGGCGAAGTACGTCCGGTTCCCATCCAACATTCTTGCATCTCCCGTCCGTCCGTGCTTTGTATAAACATGTTGGACTTTGTTGAAGTGAAGCCACTGTGAGTAATTTGTATCAGTAAAATGCGGTAACCACTTCCAAGGGCATTGTGGTTATTGAAAAAAAACCCCAGACACCAGGGGCTCTGAAAATCTGGAGCTATTCTTATACTTTAGCGGGACTTAAACCACCAGAAATGCTGAAGTAACGGCAAAGGCACAGGGTTTTGTTTAGGCCTCTTCAGACAGCGTGTGATTCTAACGCAAAGGAAGAGCCGGGTTTGTTTTTACAGATGGTGATTAGAGTTCTGCCATTCACAGAGGTGCAGGACCGAGAGGCAGACCGCAGCTGCTCTCAGGTTGTGTCCTGCTTGCCTGAAATTCCTGCTGCCGCTGTCACAGCACAGAGCAGCATCAGTTTCTGCTCTGCAAGCGGTGCTCTGTACTGCTGAAAATCAGCCTGTTTGTTCTACTGCTAACTCCGGAGATGCAGCACAATCTTTAGCCAATGTTTGTGAGAATATGAACACGAATAGCTGTGTTAATGGTAAACCTAAGGGTGCCCAGGAAAGAAATTATGTCAACTGATAGGAAAGTAACGGCACCATAGCCAAACAGCGTGTTTCTGATGTTGTTTTTCTAAAACATTTATGCTTTTATGTACTAGTATTTACCAAACTCTTTGAGGCCATGAAATGGGTGAGTCGGGACACCTGGGGTAGTCACAGTTCCTGGTTTTTAGCTTTGCCTTTGCTTGATGTGTTTGCCTTGTAATTGTACAGCATCTTAAGGTATTTGGGATATTAACAGTTTTAAGAGGTGCTTTTTTTTAAGGATGAACAGTAACAGGATGGCAAAAATAAATTGCCCACCTATAGTAACACTATTTTTAATGGATCAGTTAGGCTTTGAAAGTGAGAATCAAGGGAGGTGGATGGGAGGAGAAGGTGGCAGAGTTGTGAGATTTTCTCTTGCTTTCAGTTGCTGTAGTGGAACTGCTCTGGTGCTTTGCTCCTGTCTGCATGTGTGTGTTGTCCTGTTTTAATTACGCTGGTGTCAGGAAAGCGAAACAGGTCCTTTGAGTCCTGCATAGGACAGGATGCAGTTTCGGAGATGGAGGGAGAACTGGGAAACTTAATTCAACCATTTTTGCTAATACAGCCACAGAGACCCTTTATTTCCATGCAACAGTTGCAGTCTAGGGAGGCGTTTGAATGAACAGCCTCATCATTTCACAGAGGAAGGGCAGGACACCAGGATTTCCTCTCTGACTTTCCATGCTGTTGGTCCAGGAGAACCTACACTTGCTGGTCTCTGCAGGCAGCAAAAAGGTCACTTGCTGTGCTGGATGTTGAATGTGGGGGAAGCAGCTCTTCGCTGTGTGGTAACTTAAGCAGTTGTTTAGTATTTCAAGAATAATGGTGTCAAAGGCATGGCATCTGGCTCTAAAGATAGAGGATTTCTGCTGAGAATGTGTCTTTCAAAGAGATATTGTTGATTTCTCTCTTAAAAATCGTGCTGACTGCAGTTCCCTTTAGTATCTAGGTACCTCTCCGAGAGCACAACTGTCCTGATGTCTCTCTAGTTTAGCAGGAAGAAAACTGTCCGTTGTTTGTCTGCCTACCTCATCTCAAATCCCAAACTTCATCAAGATGAGAATAAGCGTAAGTGATCATGGCTGACACGACCGCTTGTCAGATTAAAACCAGCGATGCAGGAAATTCTGGGCCGTACCCAAACATAAACGTGACAAATGCATTCCATAATACGTATTTTCAGGACATAGTGAGTTTCGTAACACACTGCTCATAGCTGGTACCTGCTGCTACAGGTACAGAGCACTACAAGTACGGGATGGTCTCCAAGGTCACTTTGCAGCTCTAGTGGCTAGGCAACGTGTGGAAGGCTCAGGGTCCATTGCTGCTTTCCTCCTGGGCAGAAGTTCATTTCTCATCGGCCAAAGGCCTGCAGGTTGTTTCCTCCGAGTGACCCCCTAAGGAACACGAGTGTCGGAATGCACGAAACCTTTTTGTCTCTTCTGTTCCTAGGTGTAAAACAGTGTTTTAAACAGAGTAAGTCTTTCAATAAAACGTGCTGTCAATGGAGAAAGGTTGAGCTTCTATCAGGAATGAACTCCTGAAAAACATCCGTTTTTCCGTTTTGAGAATGTAGATGCAGTGCCTCGTAAGAGTGGTAATTCAGGTAGTTCGTGTCCCTGTTATCCTCTCCTGGCCAGGTCACCTGCTGAATTGTATTCTCATGGTGTGCTGTAACCAGAGGACTGAATGATCCATTGCACTGGCACAGCAAAAGTTTGATGCATTCAGGCTTTTTTTTTGTTTTTTAATCGATCAATTCAGCCATCAAAAGAGGGGACATGAAGTGTTGGATATGTAACTTCCACAAGAAAGCCTGGTAAGTGTCTGAGCTTGGAGAGTTTTGGGTGTTTGTTTGTTTTAATAAGGGAATCATTTGATGTCAGACTGCTAGTCAAGGACAGCGATGACTAGTGAACAGTGGACAAAAGGGCTCCTACAGCACATTTATATTGTTCCTCAAATGTATGAACATATTGCACTTTTGGCATCCTGTTGTTGGAAGCAAATTCTGAATGCACATAAAGCAGAGCTGCTTGAACGAACAATCCAGTTCTGCCTTAAAGTAATTGCCACTTACTTCGTTTATAATATGAGCAATGCCGGTAACATGACATTAGACTTAACTGCATCCCTTTATGGTGCTAACTAATACTTGCCCTTACAGTAGGCATCAATAAGCCGGAATTTCTCTTGAGATAAAGCAGATATTGCAGATATTCTTTAATGGAATTTGATAGGCATAAGCAAGCCAATTGCCCCGCTTTGAGATTAGAACGACGTGATTTTTCTCCTTTTACATTTACCATACGCTGAAAAGCACTGGACGTCATTAGGCAATCTTCATAAACACCAAGTTAAAATAAAACAACCATTCATCACTAATTTCCGTGCGGATTCCCCTCAAATACGTTGTCTGCCTGTGAAGATAGTCATTTTGCTCTTGTACATGGTGCTGTGGAAAGCCGAAAGCTTTCAGCCCCTGACAGAGGCTGCTCAAAAATCTGCGTCTCTGCGCGGTGGGGCTGTGCCAGCCTTGCTCTGGCATGCCAAGCAGAGCGAGTGGAGGGATGCTTATGGACCAGTGAGCAAGAAGGGCACCAAAATCCAAATTTGGGTGCCTGAAGTGAGAGACTTAAACACGTTTCTAGTTATCTCCCTGCTTTCCTTAAGCACTTATATATAGGTTTAGGTATGCAAACATCTGTTTTAGCTCCTTTCGCAGGAATTTAAGCACCTACACTATGGTTTAAGATACTTAACTTAGGTTAGAGAATCTAATCGATGTTGTCTTTCTGATGGATCAGGCCTGAGGTCTTTCCTATGGAGGCAATTAGCAGAAGCGGTATCTCAGTGCATAGTCACTTTGCTAATAAAATCATCACTCTGCGTGATCAAGTGACAGCCAAGGCATTCAGCTTCGGCTACGTTACTGACATCTGCCTGCATCAGANTAGCAGAAGCGGTATCTCAGTGCATAGTCACTTTGCTAATAAAATCATCACTCTGCGTGATCAAGTGACAGCCAAGGCATTCAGCTTCGGCTACGTTACTAACATCTGCCTGCATCAGAACACAAGCGAATCGTATGGGAGGGATCTGAAACAAGACGGACTGTCCCACTAAGGCCTTGAAGCACCGCAGATGCGTGCAGGTGCCTTTCCTCTGCATTGTACGTCTCTATCGAGCTTGCAGACTCCTACTTTCCTGCTTCCGCTCATACAGAGAGCACCCTGTGAGTTAGATTTATTTGAAGATGTCCTTATGTGGTGGACAGCAAATGGGAGGTGGCCATTGATCACAGTTTATGTGAAGTTCATGTGTTCTCTGGTCTTCATCGCTCTGTGGAGATCAAGGCCTTGGCCATAAAATGTTTCTTGATTTCCTTCCCCCTTGTTTGTCACTGTCCTTGTTTGACAATCAAAAGTATATCAGACCGACCAGCTCAGGGGCAATACAGGGTTGCTTAAAGGTGTTGATGTCTGAGAAGGAAGGAGCAGAACCAGCACTTGAAGTATTCGAGGGCTGACTGGCAGCTATGTGAATTTGTACTGTGTAAGCTGCACTAGAAAAAGGGAACGTGAGGTTACTGCAGTCACTCAAGCCTGGGCAGATACTTGTCATTCCACAACTATGGTGCTGAGGACTTTGGTTGAGGGGGAGCATCTGGGAAGGGAAAATAGAAAGTGGAATGTAGGTTCTCAGGATTGCAGTCTGCTAAGAGGCAGAAGTGCCATCGTCACAAACTCACCTGTTTCTCCCCCAGAGAAAAAGGGGAAACAGTACAAATAATATTGCCTCAGGTCTCTTGGTGTGAATTTTGCAGAGTTTGTATAAATTTGGTCCAGTGCACATCCACGCATCTAAGTTTAGGTTGGGACTCCTGTGTTGTTCAAGGGCAATCTGAAGCACACTTTTGCCTAACTTGGGCTCTTACTCTCTCTGTGGACTGGCTGTAACCTGAACCTGCCTAAGGACACGAAGCCTCTTCATGGGTTCAGCAAAGCAAGAGTTTGCAGGCTGAGGAGTGAGGAGGACACACGTCTACATATGCACGTCTCGGCCACAGAAAATAAAAATCATCCCCCTTTGGTGATGAGTACCCTTAAATACCCCCATCCACTCCTGGGATGCCAGGAGGAGAGGACTTCACAGAGGTGCTGCTCCTCCAGCCTCTGGGGCTGCTTTCTGCCTGTACCGCTTAGCTCAGGGTTCTGCCTGGCAGCTTTCCTACAAAGCATTTCACCTTGTTTTGTTACACAGTGCTAAACAGACAGGAGGCATCCATCATTTCTTCAATGCCTACAATGTCTGTGCTCACCGTGGCTGCCAGCATCAACTGAGGGTGTGCAACAGGTTTGACCCTGCAAGGTGTGTGACATTCTTCACTGTCCAACGGCCTCTCTGAGCCTCCCACCATGAAACGCTGCAGCAGCGGCATTTCTGAGGGTCTTCACTGGCTTAGATGGGGTAGACTCATGACTCAATGTCGTATTTGAAAATGAATTTCGCATCTCCAGTGATGTCTTTCNCCTGCAAGGTGTGTGACATTCTTCACTGTCCAACGGCCTCTCTGAGCCTCCCACCACGAAACGCTGCAGCAGCGGCATTTCTGAGGGTCTTCACTGGCTTAGATGGGGTAGACTCATGACTCAATGTCGTATTTGAAAATGAATTTTGCATCTCCAGTGATGTCTTTCTGCTTTTGCAGCATTTTCCCATGTTCTTCTATTCCTTGGCTATCTAGGAAAGTCCATGCCTTGATAACACCTGCCTGGAAATGCTGGCTGGGCTGGAGCTGATGTTTTGTTGACTTGCTTCGATCCATTCCCGTCTCTTGGGACCTTCAACATTAATTGTTCATGTTCTCCTTTTCTGAGATTTTTCTTTTCTTGCCAACCCCTTTGGCTGTACTGCCTCCTAGCAGTGAACGTAGCAGAGGGTTTTGTTCAAAATTTATTTCCCTGATGCCCAAAGATGGAGAACATTAATAAAAACCTGAGTCAGCACCTCCTATAGTGGTGGGGAATTTCTGACTTGAAAATGGGAGCGTTTTCAGGGATCTCTGTGTTCAAATGGACTGACACTGTGATTAACGGAGGCAAGGGTTCATTTCCTAGCATGTTTCTTTGGCATTCAGTTATCTAACTCACCAAGGAAAATTATTGTCTGAGTTACACATGTACTGTTTAGTGTGTCACTGGTTTAGATTCTTATTTTTTTTTTCTCTATGACTAAAGGATTTTTAAATTTCCCAGGTCACCAGCAAGAGCCCAATCAGGCAACATGCAGGCAACACTGGTAAAATTACAAGGTGTTTGTCATCTGTGAGGACCCTTCCCCCACAAAGTCCTTTATGATTGACATTAAGAGGTCATCCTTTCATCCTTGCAGCCTTTATCGGGGTGAAGTGCAAGCACCGTTACCAGCACTTGGCACGGATAAGCAACGACTTCCTTGGGGCTGCAGTATTTACTTGAGGCTGCAAGGATGTAAGACTTAGGGAAGCCCAATCTGATCATTATTCACTCCTGAGACAAATGTCTAAGCAAGAGATTGATACAGTCCTGTATCAATGGGCTTCTTTGTGGAGCTCTGAGCAGGGTTTTGGGGGAGCTGGGATGTAGGGAGGCCACGGAGGAGGGAAAGACATTATCAGAGGTGAGAAAAGTTAAATAGCTGTAGGAGAATGCTGACGTTCACAGAGCAGAGGCACAGATATCTTCTCCGGCTTGTAGAATATCAGCATGGCTTGGCATGGTAAAGAAGAAAGGAAATGCAAAACTGAGGGTCACACTAAAACTACAGACTGTGAAGTGCCGTGGCCGGGGCGGGGAGCGTAGAGGGACCAACGATACACAAGTAGATATATTTGGTAAAGTAGGTTTTGGGCCTTTTTGGCTAAGGAAATTTTAAGTAAAGCCACAGATTTCAAATGTCAGGTCAGACAAGGGGACAAATCGTAACATTGCAGGAGGAAAGACTGGAGTTGAAGGTGAAAGTAGAGAGCACAGTGATGTTAGTCTGAGCAGAGACCCGGTAAAAGGGCTTAGCTCAGTCTACAGAGCTACAAAACTCACCCAGGGTTTTCCAAAGAAGGCCTGTAGCAGTCAGGTACGTCTTGCAGTTGCATCCCCCTGGACTGGGCGACCATACCCCCTTGGCCTTTCAGACTATCTTCTGTCTTTTCAGTGAGCTCTTGCTATCCCACTTGGTGTGATACAGGGAGCTGCTAAAACTGGAGGCTGCTGAGTGCTGTGCTGCCTCTATTCAAATCTCTAATGAGCTCCTCCTTGTAGCTCTAGGTTTAATTAGTTTTCATTGCAATATTAATGATGCAAACAAACCATTTTAACTTTCCTGTTGCACAGCTGGAATCTTCTTATTTAGCATTCTGCTCTATCAGGGAATCGCACCAACTTCCTTTCCCCTCCCCCATTTGTCCCATTAATATGCATTAAAATCGCAGTCTCGTTGGCATAGAGTTTCAGACCTGCTATAAAACTCTAATAATTTCTAAAAATGGCAAGGTTGAACTAATGACAGAGCCTCATCCAAATAATACAAAGATAGATTTTTCCCAGCCTTTGATGGCAGTGATGATTAATACTTTATTTATTTATTTACAGTCAATCAGCATTTACAAAGATTTGCTCGTTCCTCTGAGCACACATACAATATCTCTTGGACTCCATGGTATTACAGCTGAAATGTCTAATCTGTTAGTCTTCAACAAAAATGCTGCCTTTCTCTCTTTTTTTGCCCAGGAGAAGTGTGTGCCCTGCCCTTCCCAGCATAGATCTAAAGATTGCATGCTTCCAAGTCTTCTCCCACCACAACGGAACAGGTGCATCTCGCATTTGCCTNTGGAGACCCCCCAGTCCACCCCCCCGCTAAAGCAGGTGCCCCCAGCGCAGGGGGCACAGGGACGCATCCAGGCGGGGGTGAATCTCTCCAGGGAAGGAGACTCCACAGCCTCCCTGGGCAGCCTGGGCCAGGGCTCGGGCACCCTCACAGGAACTTCTTGTTCTTCCTCATGTTCAGGTGGAACTGCCTGTGTTCCAGTTAATTCTAGCTAATACTAGATCTGGTTGGTTTTGGCTTTGTCTAGTCTAGAAATGACTGTTTTCTAGGAGCCTGAGGAGCTGTGGTCTGCGGATAGGCTGTCAGCAGCTGGGTAAAAGGGTTTGCTGGCCATACTGCACAAGCAGAGGTCAAGATACAGCTCTGAAAGTGCCGAAGGGATTTAGTGCCACTTGCAAAAATCCATTTCCATTGGATCGTAGTCTCCTAAGTGCTCACATTGGTTTTGAAAATAGGACTTGGGAGTGTGAGCGTGAAGATAAAGGGGTGAGGTCTGATCGCTTGCTTTGGCACTGCGTGCAGGGTCTAAGTTCAAGAGAGCAATGAGTGACTTGATTGCTGAGCGCCAGCCTCGTAGCCCAGGCGGTGGAGAGCTGGAAGTGCCTTACGTGGAGCCCCTGCCCTGGGAGCCTGATGTAGGCAGGCTTGCCTCATGCCCAACCCGCAACTCACCCCTTCTAAAAGAGGCATGTCCTCACAGAGCGTTTTCCTGTCCGTCGTCACCAAGCCAGATACGAGCTGAACACACACCACTATAAATTAAGCATTTACGGTGCCATAGACTTTCTTGAAAACCAAAGCAGTTTGGTAAGCGCAGGAAAGAAGTTGCATCATCAAAGTCTCCCCTGGCTGCTGTTGGCGTTGGGAGAACTGTCCAGGAGATAGATTGGGTACTGAGCGTCAGGGCTTCACTCAGTGGTCCCAGGGCTCTCTCCAGCTGTATAGAATTGCAAAAATAAAACTCCCTCCTGCCTCCATCTAGCTGTGTTTAAATATTGTAATTTCGTTCTGTCTTCCTAGCTGACTGAACAGACACCTTCAGTGGGTGTGTATCTTGACTAAAGGGATTCGTGACCCATTTTCTTAACTTCTGTGATCTCACAAGGGAAAGACTTCAATGTGTGGAGCTTTTTTACCAGAACATTTCTCTACAGCAGAAGTTTGTTGAAGGTTTCCATCAGTGAGCTGGTTTTGGTAATGCTCTCGTGCTGGTTTCCTTCATGCTTATGACAGTTTGGCATTCATTTGTTGTGCTGGAGTATAACCGTGAGTGGTAACCTACAAAAGTACGTCGTCAGCAAGCTGAAACGTGTTTGCTCAAAGTGCTTCCGCTGGGAAGTCGTAGGTAACTGACTTGTTTGTTCCCAAGTGGGAAACAGCAAGGGAATGTGTTATCCCTTCAGAAACTGTGAGAGTGGAAGGGGGAGAGAAGGAGGCAGGGAAAGGAAGGATGGCATCTCCTTGCTCATCTGCAAAAAAAGTGGAGATAAACCTCAGATAAACTGAAAGCAGTATCAGAATCATATCCTGACAGTGTGACAGGGTTATGCAGCCTGCACCCAGGGGTGTATGTGGTGTGCTGAAGGACCCTTTCCCTGGTCGTGTCCCGCTTGGGAAGGGCACCGCCAGGGAAGGAACATAAAAGCAACAGGAAGAGAACACCCCAAGGTTTCATGTAGCCAGAGTTCCCTGTAATGCCTTGCTGCAGTTGACAGTACCACAGCATGAAAATGAGCAGTTTAGACACATTTCTTACTCCAGATGCAACTGTTGTTTAAGATTTAAATTAGTAAGTGCTCTTATCTCTTTCAGCTAGCCACAGCTTACCACACAAATATCTCTCTTACTTGGTTTCCTTTCCCTATCAGTAAATAACCCTCTCCACCTCTGGGAACGTACTGGTGCCTCCGAAAGCTCAAATTAAATGATTCACCAAAACCAACATGCATGGTGGATGTGTCTGTTAGCTAAAACAGAACCCCGAGCATTCTAGCTTCTACTGGCATTTATGGTTAAGCCTGCCAGCAAGGTTTCAGACAATAAGAATGCGTCTAAACAGGTCAGCGTGGCTTAACTTCAATGAGTTTAACACCACTCATTTCATTGAAATTCAAGCCAACGCATTTTACATCGTATTTGCTGTAAGCTGCAGCAATAAGCCCATGGATGGTTAGCATGGTTCCGTTGATATGTGGTGGTGGTGATAAACTTGTAACCTAGTTTGCCAGGGGAGCACATGTGACTGCAGGTTTAGAGTGTTACACAAAGGTTTGTCATGAGTGACTGAACGAAGCCAAACAATATGTGAAGTTTTAAGCAGTATAACTTAGGGCTCAGACTGAGGTCTGGGTTCCTGCAGCGTATGGGTTACCACATATCACTGCTTACTTACCCGGGGGCTCGTTGTCCTCTCTGCTCTGCCAACATATTTACGTGCGGTTTCTCCTTAACCCAGCTCCATCAGAAAGATGAAATTTAGTTTAAATTCTTACTGGGAGGACTTTCGGTCTGTGCTGTTTCTGGAGAGTCAGGCAGGAGAATCCAAAGGGGCCAGTAAGATCTGGAGGGGGAAGACGGGGTGGTAAGGTTACGCCAGAAAACTGCTGGGCGCTAACCTCCCGACTGACTTGACAGCGCTCGGCACAGCGTATGTAATTGCGGCTTCGGTGACCTGCTTTGCTCTTGCTGCAGTCAGTCCCTTAGCCGAAATAGTGCTGTCAAGCTAAAATCAAAATAACCATACCAAGGGACGGATCTGTTTTAACAAAATTGTTTTCTAAATTGATTTAAATCGGTGTTCAAACTGTGTGCACGGCTTCCTTCAGCGACGGAAGTATGGTTTTACCTCTCTCGGTTCCTGCTAGCTCCGCAGAGCTGAACCACCTGAGAGGGGGCAGGCTTCTGTCCCTCCATAGCTGGGCGTTTCCACCAAAACTGAGCCAACTTGTGATAACAAAATTGTAATTGTCAGTGATGTTTCAATGAAGAGCCTTGGGTGACTTTCTGCTCCCGGACTAAAGCACACGACACTTAGAGAAACATCATTTTATCTCGTACCAGAGCACGTCCTTCATTGCTGGTGGGGCTGACAGCATCTCTTAAAAACACAAGACTTCAGGAGAGCAGATGCTTCACATTATTTCTGTTTGCTTGGCACTTTGAACCTCTGCAACACCCGTCAGCTTCAGGTTTTTCTTCTGTAGCTGTGAATGTGAACTTGTGGGTTTTGGGGGACTGAAGCCTGACTGCCTTACGTAGAAACCTTTTAACTGCACTGCCCTCTCTTTAAATGAAAGAACCATTTCTTGTGCTAAAAGAAACGTAAGAATTTATATGTTTTGGGGATAAGCTGGTGTGTCTGCATTGCACACTGAACCTTTTGACTCTCGATAGAAGCACTAGGGACAGCAACGTTGCCTTAGGCGCCGATGCACTGGAAGAGAAAAACCCAGACACCTACCTGCGATTTCAGCAAGGGCATTTCCAAAGGCGAATGTTACTGCAGGAGCTAGGTGCGTTTATAGTTGTTTATGAATAATTAATGATTATATGAAAGGTGTAGAGTCGGCTGGGCAGGCTTCCTCTTCTGGACTTGAAATCTCATCTCAAAACCTTTAGCCATCTGACTTGTGATTGAAAGCTGCATGGCGTTTCCACATTGGAGCTCATTGCAGGGAAAGACTTGAAGCTGTCCATTGTTCCGAGAGCTAATGGAGGCATTAAAAATGTAGCGGCTTACTGGGGAGAAAGCAGGGTGGGTGGGGAACACGTGCGCCCAGCATATGCTGTAACTGGACTGTAAGTGGTCTCCGCGTATTCATGAATGATGGCTGACCTCTACTCTGCTAGGGCACATGTGTGCACGTCCATCATAACACGCTCTGAACTTACTCCATCGGAGGCCCTTGGGAACATAACCCCTGTATCTGTTTCCGAATATAGCTCTGCTGGCCTGCAATATAAGGCAGTGGGGAGAGCTGCTGGATTGAGGAGCCGTTTGGAAACTGTGCTGCAGTGATACCCACCAAGATCTCTGTGCCTGGTTGGTGACCTTCTTCGCTAAGACGCAAATGTCTGCAGCTTGTAAAAGAAAAAGATGCCTCTGAATGCCTTTCCACTTTTAAAAGCTCCTCAGTGCCGGCTCAGCAGAGCAAGTGAAACCCGCAAGTGGCAATGCTAACTGTACTTGTACTGTATGAACGTATGCAGCCATACGTCTGGACAGGGAGGCATGTCCCAGGCAGGGGGCTGTGAATTATTCCTGGAGCTGCCTCTCACTTAGAGCTCCAGACCTTTGATGTGAGCCAAACCGCTCACTAGGAACTGTTTCGGCGTCAGTTGAAGGCCAGTAACCCCTGTCTGCCACAGTGCCCTCCTTTGAAACCCCCTTTGTAAAATAAGACTACGTAACAGCTCATGAGGGGCTAGAGAAGACTCATTCACTTGTATTTAAAGTACATCAAGATCCTTGGAGAAAAGTCCCTTGTTAGAGCAATAATGAATACAAACAATAATAATTCTGTTATCACTGTGAAACTGCACGGATTTGGTCAACGTCGCTCGTCTGCGGCTTTGTTTGTCCTGTAGATCACAACAAAGAACAAATCACCCTCTCCAAGTGTTTTTGAGCATGGAGGATGAAAATTATATATTGCTGTCTTTTAAAAGAAAATTAAAACTTTAACTCTAAGGTGTGTGTAATAAAATGGCACTTTAATTCTCTAGTGTGCCATGCAGGCTTCTTCTGTTAATTTATTCTTTTCTTTTCATTTTGTGCTTCATGTAATATTCTGAAGTTATTAATGTGGCAATATATTTGACCACAAAAACCTGCCTTCTAGTGTTGTTAAAACCGTGAATTCACTCCACAAATGGAAGGCATTTCTGACTTCAAGGCAGACAGATCATGCTTGGGATAAAATGATCAGCAACATGACGGATGTGAAAGAACTTCTAGGGGAAGCTTCTCCCAGGTGTCTTGCCACGACGTGTGGGCTTGGGTCTCATGAGCCCGTGAGGCTCCAGCTGCCAGTACCACATCTCTGTAGCGCAGAATGTGGTGCAGAGACTTGTGAATGCCACCATCCGAGATTCTGCAGCTGCTGAGACGCAGCCGCTCGGTGCAGCTGATTCCCCCTGAACACCGCGGCGGTGCTTCGATACGTTCCTGTGCCAGAGTGAGGGTGCTCCTGCCACACTGAGCTCCCTGCAGCACACCCGCCAGTGCACCATACACTGGCCCAATTCACTTGGTAAGGTTGCACCTCAGCCCTTAAACGGCTTGGATGTCACCTGTCTCACTTGGGTAACCCAAAACCCTGCGGCAGCCGACAGAAAGGCATTCGATGGGATTGAATTCAGTTCAGTGCAATCTAGACCAAATACTCGTAACCCCGCAAACACTCCCAGGACTCAAATGTGGACGTAGACGTGCCCAATCAATTTCATCTTGTACCTATGATCTAAGTCATCAAAGGCTGACGGAGTGCTGCGCCTTGTAGTGACATCAAGCCCTGAAATCACCAGCGCCAGCCTACGTTGTAGGTGCTTGCAAATAACTTTCCTCATCTGACTCGTTCCTTTATCCCAGTGCTTAGGCATTTATAGGACTCATCCTGCATCGGTGGTACAGTTTACACTGAACGCAGATTCAGTGCTCTGAAGCACTGAAGGCACAAGTTCACTGCTCCCTATCTGTGGGACTTTGGCAATGAATGGCAAATTCATTGGAAAAAGAAACAGGTCTTTTCAGTGGTAGTTGCTAGAATTAATATCAGGCATGGGGAATGGGAGTAGTAAAGGAGATCAAGGGCAAGCTAAACCAGGTGATGGATTCCACGCATGGCATCAGGAGTTACTGTGGCCTCCGCTCTGCTGTGGATGCAGCACACGCTCGCGGGGCAGCCTGGAGAGGCTGTCTTGGCAGAGAGCTGAAAGGAGCAGGGTTTTCCAAAATGCTTTGCTGAAGTGTATTGCTGCGTTGGCTGTGATGTCTGTCTCTTTGTGCTGGTAGGCTAGACTCATACCTCCAAAATGCTTCATGCTCAGAAATCAGAAAGGCAAACGGAAGCCTGGGAAAGGGGTCAAGAATAACATTGTGTCCCCACATAAATCCATTCTGAATACCGTCTATGGTAATGGCTGTCACCTCAGAAAGGTCTTCAGAGTAGATTAGAGAAGGTATGGAGTAGCATTGTGGGAAAGTGTAGAATATCTTCTTCCAAGAGAAGAGATTCAATAAGTAGAATTCTCTGACCTAGAAGACAGACAACTGGTAAGGATTTTTTTTCTTACCATTTCCACAATCTAAGACCTACGGGCCACACAGTGAATACCAGTGGGAAGATAATCCTGGCCTCAGTCAGAGACAGGATATTTTTTCTGACGTTCTTGCAAGACACTGAAGAGTAGCGTTTGTGTACGGGAGAGCGTTGGGGTTTACGCCGGTCATCCGGCACAAAGACAGGTTGAATAGGTGCACAAAGGACCTCCATGCATCTTTCCTTCGGCTAACCTGCGGTGGCACGTCCTGACAGATGCCAGACTGCTATGAGAAAAGTTGGGCTGAACCGCGGCACCTGCATCCGCTTGGATTTGGTGGCCTGCTTCGTTGTGCGGACGGTGCAGCCCCTACGGAGGGCTGCAGAAAATCTGACTTTTTGATGGAGGCTGCACAAATAGTTTTCATCCTGGAGTTTCTGCAAGGCAGCAGGTGTCTAGCTCTAGGTGGGTGGGCATTCTTGTCTTCAGTAGTATTAATCAAAGATCTTCTAACTAGCACCATTTCTCAGAAGCCGAATTACTAATGGCCACTTCTCATAGCTATTGAACTGCTCTCTTTTCAGGCCTTGCTGGTCAGACCATTGGCTCCAGTGCTGTTGTGTGAGCGTTCACCCGATACCTGAGCTCCGTAACCGTTGGCACAAGCAAGAGCGAGGTCGATTGGTGTTGTCTTTGCCAGTGGTTGGGCAGAGGCGTGTTGCATTGGCCTAGCCCTTTGTTGGACTTCTGGAGAAAAATGAGGTACAGTTAAGGCAAAGTCTTCGTTTGGATGAGCAGAGTTGAGCTGTAACCAGCCATCCTCCTCACCGCTTCCAGGCAGATTGCTGCTGAAGTAGGGCCAAGCCACTGCCACCTTCTCCTCTGTCCTCCAGCCCTTGTGCTCAGCACACTGAGAGCTGAGGGCACGCACTCTTTCCAGGGCTGTCAAATGATCAGTGAAAGGAAGCAGACTTAAAGGCTCGTTTAACTAGAAAACAGCACCTGTCTTTTTCGGCGAAGGTAATCTTTGCTTGTCACTCCTGTCAACAGCATGGACTCTGCCCGCAAGGCCCTTTAGGCACCTGATTATGTAGGAGGGGGAGCTATGTTGTCGTGCTGCGACACCCACGCTGCTGGCGGGCTGTGGGGTGAGGGGAGGCGAGGTCGGTGTCTGTCCTGGGGATATCGCTCCCAGCACTGCTCAGAAGCCCTCTCTCGCACAGAGCGTGCCGCTGTGGCCGTGCCGTTTTGCACAGTCCTTCTCCTAGACACCATGCGGGAAATCAGCACGGCAGATTTTCTCTGTGAGGGTGACTGGGTATGTATCTCTTTAGTTCATCTTTCTGGGTGAAACGCTGTTTCCTGACTGATTTTGAAGTTAAATATAACACCCTTCACTTCTGTGAACTTGTTGCTGGCGAGAGATGGCACCCTGCCTCGCTCAAATTTGCCAGCAGTTTCAGTGTCCATCTTCTCTCTTCCTCTTTTTAGCCTAGCTCTAAAATCCCATTGCGTTGCAAGGATGACACTCGTGAGTGAACGCAAAAGCTTACGGCAAAGGCAGCCTGGGGGTACGGTTCCTGCCCAGCTCTGAGAGCTCAGCAGGACCGTTCACAGCGCTTCACAGGCAGAGCGACAGCTTAGCGCGGTTTGCTTAGGAAGGCTGAAATGAAGGGACTTAAGAGGAGAATGCTTAATTCGTTTAGGCGCCTTTGATCTGATCCTATAAAATCTTAATCTGCTCATATTTCCTGCTGGAAAATTTGCAAGGAGTCAACAGAAATAGGACCAGACTCGCAAAGTTTAGAAGACAAACAATTACTTTTGTTGTTTTGTTGCTCCGAGTTTTCCTTTTATTCTTTCCTTACTTTCTTTAGGACTCTCCCAGTGTCCCCGCTCCCTTTACATCTCCTTTTGTGCGTATTTCATTTGTATTTCCTTGTTCTGGGAATCTCAGCCGTTGCTGGGTTTCAGTCCCCTTGCTGGGGGCTAGAGTCCCGCCGCCTCCTTCAGCGCTCTCGGCACTCGGTGCCTAGGCTAAGCCGGCCAGGGACGCTTCCTCTCTCATCTGCGAGGAGGACCGTGTCCTGAGGCTGTGATTCTTCTTGTGGCAACAGAGGTATTTCAAACCTCCCAGAGGTGTCTGCTAACCTCCATTGACGAGAAAGGGTGCCTAGATGACCGGTTTAAACTTGTCAAAGGCCAGCACTGGGTGTGATGGACTCCAGCCGCTGGATCTCGTCTTCTTGCTCACGCAGGATGTTTTGCACTAGAGCTTTTCTCTCCCACACATCACTGATTGTGAACCATCCGTGCATTCCGATGCGGAAACAAATGTTCTTGAGTGTCCGTGTCCCCTGAGGGTGAATTGTTGCGATCCTGCCCCCTCCCAATAATAACAATAATAATAATAATAACAACTTCTATTTATAGAGCTTCGAAGTTTCACAAAGAGCCACCTTTGGGATGGAACACACCAACAGTTAGATAGTGCCTAGCAACTCTAGGCAACAACTTAAGACAGATGAATGTATCCAGTTCAAGCTGAAGATGAGATTTCATTCGGCAGAAGATAATTGCAAAAGTTATTAATTATTATTGTTGTTGTTTATGCAGCTCTAGACTCAAGAGCAATAAGCACTTTTTAAATACTACCAGTAGGTAGACAAAAGTGCGAAGGCATTATGATCATACCACAGTAATTTGCAGAAGGCAGAATGTGCTAATAAAAATCCTCCCTTGGAGGTTTTCCCATCTAGGACTCAGCATAAGCTGATGAATAGTCCATAACGCTGGAAGAGGAGAGAGCTGGATTCTCTTCCTGGCTTTTCTGTAGGTTGCCAGCGTAACCTTGAGCATATAGTTCAGTTGCTCTGAATCTAACAACACGTCTCCGCAGCGTGTTGTAGATGTTTAAGTAAAGGTAAGATCTGGAAAGCGTTCCAATACGAGTAGTTGATATCAACCTCTATGTGTTTTGCAACGTGATTTTATTCCAATTCACAGTTGTGGGGTTTTTCATCTTAAGCAACAGCACCAGGTGTACATGGGACTGGATTTACAGTCATCTTCTCTGAGTGCAAGGTTGGAGGCTTGCTTACACTGCTGCTGGCCACAATGGAAACCCTAAGATACTTGATGACTATTATTAAAATCTCACGGACTTCACAAACTAATGTAACTCAAATATTAAACATAAGGATGATGTGATTATAGCTGAAGTGTCCTGTGGAAACAGTGAGTCTGCAAATGATTTTTGAAGGCAACTATGAGAATTTGGTTACTATAATTTTTTACATCAATGACAAAATAAATGGTAAAGCTGTGAAAGGTGCAAAGGAGAACGTGAATCGGGACACTGGAGTTAACCATACGTCAAAGCATCTGATGTTGAACAATGTAAGAACATCGTTGTTTAAAAAACGTTTAATTTTTACTCATTTATATTTACACCACCAGTTCCTTGCTTTCTTCATGTTTTCTGGCCTCGCATTGCTACAACATGGAAGTTTTGTATTTGTTTCTTCAACTGTTTTCCTAAAAATCTGTAGACTTCCAGAACTGGTAGAGATACCTTTTTCTACTGAAATGTTTCGCGCTTGTTATGCTCAACTAGGCTGGAAAAAGGCTAACCCAAGGTCTCATTAGCATCCCTTCTGTGAGGACATCTTTAAAGCACTAAGCTAGCAGAGCGCGTTCCAGCTCCCCCTCATGTCTCTGGAAAGGTTTCTGTCGATTGGAGCTGGCTCAGCCACCTCTGCCAGGCTGCTTCTGCGGTCAGCATCGGTTTCCAAAACACCCAGCTTCCGTGCGTCACGTTGAAATGCCGGAGAGGCTATTGTCCTTTGGCAGGGTTGAAATATTGAAATCAATGGGACTTGTGATCCCAAATGACATGGACACTGTTGAGAGTGTCATCAGCGGAGGCATCAGACCTTGCCTCCTCGTGCAGGCCTGCCTGCATACGTAGCCGTCTTCTTAACGGGCTTCCGATATACCTTGGATTTGGGAATTACTGCTGTGTTTTGAAACAGCAATACTTCCTGTCGCTAGCAAAAACTTTGCAATAAAAATGCACTTTGAGCTTGCCGCGCGTGAGTGCTTCAGCCTGTGCTCTGCATTGTGTGTAAGCACTTCTGCTGAAATCACTGGCAATGCCTGCGTGAGTGACGTTACGCATCTGCTTAGAGCCCTGATTCTGCGAACACGTTTAGTTTTGTTCCTGAGCAGGGCCCCTGGTCTCTGCCATAGAGATGGTTAATCACATACATGTTTGCAGGACTAGAATTTTCGTCAGTAACACTTTTATTATTTGTTTTATGTTTATCTTGTTGCCTAAAATGCCGTTTAAAGTTTAAAGGAAACCAGTCGTGACATTTTTTTAGAAGACAATATTTATCTCTTTATTCCCATTATATCTTTCTTCAAAGATTTGACAGCATCAATTTTCTAATGAGTTTTGCAGACTACAAACCTTTAAAAAGTGCCTGAAGTCAGTGGTTTATACGATCATAGTTCAAACCGCGTGCCCTTTCCTTAACGGAATGAGATTAAAGAAGAATTCTTCTGTTTGCATTTGTCAGTTTATTAATACCAGCCACTTCAGTGCATTTGGTACGGTGAATTTCAGTCCCAGGAATCACTTTACTGCTAAAAGTAGTCTCTGATTACCTAGGGCTCATCTGGTTAATCCTCATTAAGGGGTTCTCACGCAGTTTTTAGGCCTGGGGGATTCTTAGGGGGTTCTCTGATGCCATCTTCCTATGTACTCTGCGTATCTCACCGACCCTGTTCTCAAAGTTCAGCAACAGGGGAAGGATGAAGAGCCATCCCTAGTTTCCCAGACCACCCAATTCCCTAGGCAGATTGTGCCAAGGACCTTGCAGCCAGCTCCCGGGCTGTGTCAACCAGCCCAGGTGTCCAGCAGGCAGAGGAGCCGGGGCCGATCCCTGCGGCAAATCTGCTCAGCCGAGCGCTGTTTCCCATTGCCGCGTTTCTGTTTACTGGCTTTTCTGCAGCGGTTGCTTTCTGTTCCTCATTTGGCTTCTTTCTTCTCAGTCATTATTTAGCACTGTTCTGCAGAGAAGCACGTTTGCTATCTTTCAGACCAGGTTTTTAGCTGTTCTTGGCCTTTATGTGTTTGCGTGAATTCCTCCCGCTAACACTGATATTCTCGCTGCATCACCATCTGTTGGCTTGCTAATCTGCCATTCCTGGCATTCAGCAAAACCTTGAACAATTACACATTGGCTTCTTCTGAAAGGCGGGGAATAAACTTCTAGTTCTCTCTCCAGCGCTTCCTGTTTCACTGAATGCCAATTTTTAGATTACTTACTTTTCTTAGACATGACATAAAGTCGTATCGTTTTAGAAATACAGTATTATAATTCCTCGGATTACTGGAATGGGAAAAAGGCAAAAGCTGTGTTGTTTTTCACAGTTAACTGGTACGCTCTCGTCTGCTAGCGGACTGAAAGCAGGTCAGGCAGCCGCGTTTGATGTGGCTTGCGTACTAGCGGTGCCCATTTTTTGCCAAGATACGCAAAAACGGAAATATTTTTCAAAACCTTTTGTGGTTTCCAACACTCCTTTTCTAGGAAGGGTTTTGAGCTAGGAAGAGAGTTGGTTTGAGGAGGAAGAAGTGCAACCCGAAATTCGTTCCGTGTCTGATTCACATGTGGGCTGAAACCTCTCTCCCAAGCCGAGCTGGCCTTCCCCTCCCTGGCCACCAGCGCGGCGGCACAAAACCTTGCAGGGGGACGTTTTGCACCCCAGTATTTTCTGAACGCATTCTGCAGTGCTGTGAGTTTTTGTGACAACGCGGGTATGTTTTGAAACTTCAGCGACGGCTGAGGAATAAATTCTCACGTTTTCTTCTGCTGTGCTTCTCTGTTTCCTCTTCCTGGCCCACAGCAAGTGTATTCTGCAAACCGCAAGATGAAAACCGATGCAATTCAGGCAAACTCACGAGCCTATCACAAGTTTTAACGTTTCATCTCTTCTCTCCTCACCCATCCCCACCCAGAGATAAACCCGCATCTGAACCGCAGCTACCTCGGCAGTACCAGCTGTACGGCGGCATAACACAGTTTCCTCTTGTAAAACGTGGGTGTTCCCCGGCGTCGGGGGGCAGTCAGCCCTGCAAGCACTGCCCAAAGCCCGTTTCTTGGCCGCAAAGGAATCTGGCACAGGACAGTGCAGGTGATCCTGTGGAAACTTCCATGGAAATTCATCAAAGTATCACATGAAATCTGGGCTGGGACAGAAATCATGCTGGCTAGTTCCCCTTGGCTGTGGTGGGGTGATGCGGTGCAAAGGACTCCGAGAGCAGCCGTGTGACACCTCGGCGTCGACTAGACTTCTGGTTGCTTGGGCTCTCATATGATCCCCTAAAAATAGCACCTTATGTTTCCCATCGTTGCTGTCCAGCTATTTTAATTAGCCTCTGCTCTCTGGGTTTTGCTCTGTGGTTTCTAAATTGGAAATATTTACACTAGGCCAGCAACTCCACATTCCTCCAACCTCTTATCTTAAATTAGATGGATTATAGCTATGTTTGTAAAATACCTAATGCGTTTGTCCTAATATCTTTAAATGTACTGGCTTCTACGTCATGTTTTTAAAGAGAACTAACTTTCAGATCACTCAGACTCCTTACAGGCTGTTTTTGCCTCATCTGAGCTGTCACAGGTGTCCTCGTTTCTTAACCTTTAGTTGAAAGACTGATGCATCGCCTGTCCTGGGACAGGCTGAACCTCCCGGGCGAATTGCAAAGTGCTGTCAGTTCCTGCTGATTTCACTGATGGTTCCTGGTGGTTTGGAAAGGAAAGATTTCCAACGTAAACTGGTGCCCAGTGGGCAGATAGGCACCTAACATGGGTTTTGGCGATTTTAGATAGAGCTGTCTCTTTGAAAATTTGTCCCAGGTAGAAGAGTGCTTTGTAGGATTAAACCTTCACTTGCAGAATAATTTGGCCCTCTTCTGGTGCTCAGCATTTCCCGTAAGTTTCTCTTCTGTCTTCCGTTCTTGGCAGAGTGTTTAATAGTGATACATAAAAGCACCTCGTTGGGGTTCTGCAGATACGAGCAGTGTACGTCAGGCAGCTGTCTTAGTGGCAAAAGCAAAACTTTGCTCCTGACTGAAGAGTCAGTTGATTTGGGGAAATAAGTAGGATGTGGTTGTGACTGACATCCTTGCCAAACCTGTCCTTGAGGCTGTGTCTTTAGAGTCCTTGTAGCCTACGTTCTGTCCCTGAAAGCCGTAGGAGTGCTGCTGAGCCCCAGTCTGGTGCCACGGCCAAGCACCTCCCAGAGCTTTAGGGTGAGTGTTCGGGGCTGGAATCCAGACACGTCATCTCTGAGTCAGCTGAGTCTGCGTGGTGTTCATGGGGCGGCAGCACGGAGAGCAGAACAGGCTGTTTCTGTTCATTCAAAATTGAATTCAAGGTCATACCACAGAGCTAAAAAGATGGACAAAAAGATGGTGGAATCAGTGGCTGCCAGCGATCACAAATGCAGTCAAAGCCGAAACGTAACAAAGTTTGTTGGCTTCATGAGAAATCTGATTTCAGAGAAGAACCACAGCATTTTGTTTGTTGGAAAATACTATCTGTTACTATTTACTGAGGGCAAGATGGAAACAATTTTGATATTGTATTAAACACCTTGTAGGTACAGATTCTGAAAGGTGCTATCAAGGAAATATTTCTTTTTGCTTGAACCATGCTGAAATTTCTTCCAGAGCTTCCTTTTGCAGAGGATTTTTACTTTGCCAGGCTTCATTCAAAGCTACAATAAGTACAAACAGAGAAAGTTCCAAGGTCTTAAAAAACGAACATTTCTCTCCTTGTCAGAGCTCTAGGGGTCCCCGCTGTTGGGACTGATAAACTCCAGCTACCGGCAAGGTTTGAGCCCTAAGGAGTAGCCCTAGAGAGAAGCTGTGGATGAGTCCTGCCCCTGTCTCATTGCACAAATTCTGCACAAGGGATGGATAAGCAACCCTTCCAGTAAGGTGGAGAAATGAAGGAAGAGGCTGCAGGACTGCTACTGGTGCTGGGTGCTGGAGACCCTTCTGTCCTCACCAGCATGTGCTCAGCTGTCTTTCTCAGGACAGAAGCTGGTTCAAACCTGGATGTGTATTGAAGCTGGACCCAGAAGAGGATACAGGCAGAGAGGCATAGGGCAGAGATTTACTTGTTATTTCCCCTGATACCAGGTGCAGCACAGCCTGTGTTGGCTAACAGGAGGTGCTGAGCAAACAACGCAGCCTTGATCTTGTTCCCCTTTAGATGAGAAAACACCTACAGCAATACCGAGACATCTGCCACCCTCAGGTCTCTGCTGCCTCCTGGAGTCAGGGAAGGAAGGTAGGTCTGACGAGAGCTTTTGCGCAAAATCCAGCTGCAGGAGGAAGCGGTGATGCTTTCACATTTAGTAGAAAATACACAGATCCTCAGGCAAGCCCAGTGCCTCCAGGGGAGAACGAGAAACCGGAGACCTCAACTCATTTTCAGGCATTGTCTCTCCTCCGGCAAGGTGTGAAATGCAGAGATGGCGAGAGGAGGAACAAGTGGAGGACCGCTCTGCAGGAACTGGGAGCATTCCCATCGTCAGAGGAGGTGTGCATTCAGATCGGCTTGAGCATGGAACGGATTTGGGTCGAGGCTGCCGACGTGCTGCGGGAACGGGATAGAACAGGCAGCCACCTCCCCAACCAGGCAGGTCTCGTAGAGGTGGAGCCCCCTTGCTGGAAAACAAGCTGGGGGGGCTTGGGCTGTCCCAAGGAGGCAGGTGGAACAGCGTATGGTTTGCACCACGACCACGTTGCTCAGCACGATAATGCTGCTGCACTCGGGGGCTCGTCTAGGAGCAGACGTGCAGGTGCTAGAAACACCCGCAGAGGAAATCAGGCCTTGCAAGACTTCGGTTGGGGCACAGTAACATCTACCTGCAAGTATGGGGATCAACATGCAGAGCAGATGAAGGTGTTGTCCTGCTGTGGGACACATTCCAGTCCTCGGTTCAATGCTTTTGTTCAGCTCGTATGACCCTGGGGCTGCTCTGTCCAGACGATGCTCTGCACTCACCTGGCCGGTGCCTAGACTTCAAGTTACTGCACTGACTGTGATAACAGTCAACAAATCATTCAGTCTGTGGCTGCCAGGTAAGAACTGAATCTGCATTGCTCTGCTGGACAAAAAGTGCTGTAAACAAACAACTGAAAACTCAATATAGTCCTATTGCTCTCATGGGTTATTAAATGCGCCCTTTGCTCATTAATGCCAAGAGAATTCTGTACCATTTACTTTCTACAACCAAAGCAGTTTGATGTTTGCATTTTCCTAGTCTAGGGTGGCATGTTTTAATTTCTGTTTATAATCAGTTCCACTTTTTGGTTTCCATGTACCAGGGACTTTTTGCACGCCATCAGTCCATTGACCCCTCGGGGTCTACATACTGCTCCTCGGGGGGTTGCAGCTAAGGTAACAAGAGAAAAAACTGTCTCTCTCAGTAGGGCAGAACACCATTTATCTCCCTGGAGAAAGTGTTAAGGGGTGGGATGCAAGTCAAAAAAGGCTGAAAACTACTGCTCTTGCATAAGGCTCTCGTGTCTGTATTCTCAGCCTTGCCAAGCACACGAAGATTTGAGAATGTGCGTGTGTGCGTGAAAGATGGAGTTAATCACATATCCACACATACATTAATTTCCCATTAACATATCTGTGCAAATTGCATACTCTTTTCATATAAATTTAGGATTTCAGTCCAAATTGCTGTCTACAAAAGATCAGCGTGATCTGTTGTTGCTCTGCACTCACTGAAAGGAAGCAGCAGGAATTTTTGCGTTTCAACTTTCCTGGGAGCACAATAACAACATCTGAGTGCCACGGGGTTGTGTTCGCTGTGCGTTGTTCAGTAATTTTCCCCAGAAGTGGTTTTATTTTAATGACAGGCCATCTGATCCCGGAGTCTCATCTGAGCACTGAATTTGGGAATATATGTGTTTGTTATCATCATATTTGAACAAGCATCATGCCTATCCCAAGATGTGAGTCCTTTCAAAGCTGGAGTCTGTAAAGCACGCTCGTCGTGATGAATAGTGTTAACCCCAGCTGCTTTCGTGTGAGACGCCCGGTTTGGATTTTCCAAGCAATCAGTCACCCTTCCCGCACGAGCAGTTACAGTTTCCATAGGGGGCTTTGTAGCTGTGGTTCAGCCTCTAAGCAGTTCACAAGTTCACGGGCTTACAGAAAGCAGGGCTATACCTGCCTCTCTTCATAGACAGCAGGGGTGCGTTTATTTTTAGCACCAGTATTCCAGAAATACATTCCACCCCTCTTTAAAAATGTGTGGGAGAAACAGACACACGTACACATGTTTTGCCTACATTAGTGTCAGTAGGTGCCTGAAAACTACTTTTCCACTGTCTGATTTCATCCCAAACCTTCTTTTTTTGTTGTTTGCAGCGTGCGCCTCTTCGCTCCAGTGCCTCGGTTTGTAGGTGCCGTGACTCAAGTACGCACCAAGTCTTTGTGCATAGGTGCTCTGATGGGCATGGGGGGTACAAAACAGTTCGAAGCGTGTAGTTTGGGGCCAGAACTTAGCAGAAGTGCCCTGACCTTTGACAAGACCAGCGTTCAATTTGGGACAAGTTAGAGAAGCGCTTGAGCACCAAAAGCCCAGCCCAGGAGCCTAGGAGAGAGCGTGCTTTGCAAAATCTCCCTGCTGGGAGGCTGTGCGTGATACACCTCTCCCCGGTGGGGGGTTCAAAGCTGAAGGCAGGTCATTGACGCTCCAAGGACCGGTAAGCTTAGGCTGCTCTTGGATTGCAAGGAGGGTTAGCTCATCACAAGCCTCCCAGCGCCTGGAGATTGTCGGGCAGCAGACACTGCGTGGTTGTTGCCTTGCTCGTGCTGCAGCAATGTAATTAGCAGCTCTTGTTAGAATGCAAATGAGCACCGGGCTCGCTCGGAGCCCTGCTCTGCCATGGAAGAAGGAGCTGGGCTGTAGTCGGAGGAGGTTCTGCTCTTCGTTTTGCTTCAGGCTGTGGCTCAAGCCCAGCGTGATGCTGATCCCCGTGACTTCAGTAAGGAGCTCTGTGCACTCAGCGTGGCACAGGGTGCAATCCACTGTTCATATCTTCAGTACAAAAACTTAGCTTGTTGACTTCACGGCATATTTCCCCTATTATTCAACATCCTATTGCAGTTGGCCAAATGAAACCTGATGCTGGCATGTGCCTCCCAGGAGAGCGGCTGGGCTTGTTTGCTTTGGAAGGACGGTGGAATGGGGTCCTTACTCCAAGAACGCTGGATACGTTTGTCCAGCCTCGATGATGAAATGAGCTATTTACGAAAAAGCACGGGTACAGCAGTAATGTCTTACTCGTGTGCATACTTCTTACACAGTATTTTTAATGGTGACCTTAAAAAACGTTTTGGCTCCCACTTGTAGATACAAAAATGCAGTGCTTTAACGTTCGAATCCCTGGCAGAGGCAAGCCAGCCGCACCGCGTTACCTCCTGTATTAGTTATCTCCGCAGCATTACCAGTGGCGGATCTGGATGTAAAAATAGCTGATGACTGTTTGTTTCATCTGTCTGTTACTTGACACCGCATGGTTATTCCAGTACGTATGTTTGCCTCTTCCCCACCGTGATCTCCGCTTGGTTTCCCCTTGCCTGATAACTATTTAAATACATTTTACTAACTTTGGATTCCTTGCTCACTTCACTTCACCTGGCTGGGCAGGTCTGCGAGGGCTCGCGGGTTAGCTCCTCCGCTTTTGTTGTTTTATTTGGTTTTGTGGTGGTTTCTATTAAGATAACCATGTTCAGAAGGAGAGTCCGAAACACGTAAATAATGGGAAGTGCTAATAGTAAGCAGGCTGCTGTAAAATGTGCTGGGGCTTTAACTTAAGGGAAGAAAGCACAACCCTGCACTGTCCCTGATCAGGAAGCTGGAGCGCGGAAGGTAAGGGGGAAGCGTCTGGGTGTTTTTGAAGCAGGGAAATAGTGAAGAATGGTGGCGTCTGAGCGTGTGAATGTGTGTGCACTCAAAGACCGGTTGTGTAATTGATCAGATAAGAGAACTCAAACAACACTCATATCTTTTTTTCCAGACGTTAGGGGTGGAAATTTCGTTCATTTTGTCCAGCATTTTCTGCTCTGAAAAACGCAGGATTGTCTCTGAAAGTCTGTGTGTGGAGAGGGACATACATACAGATCTGTATGCAGTGACTACGGTTTATGACACATATAATTATTTGGTAAAGGGGTATGATCTTTTAAAAAGACCACTAAATTGCCATGAAGCTCCATTTAATTGTCCTGTGCATTGTGCTGTAAGCAACTTCAAGCAAATACACATGGATTTTATTTTCCAGCCGATTACTGCCTACAGGTAAGATACTCCTAAAAACTTTAATGATTTGTGTAGGGGGCTGAAGGTAATGTTATTCCTCTTTTTGGAACAAATAGGATGAGAATAATTTAAACATTTTATAGAGAGCAATTAGTATGCTACAGAGCCTGAAAAAGTAAAATAGTTCAAATACCTAGGCAGTGCTTAAGAGGCCACTATAAATGACTGTGACTATGACTTGTATCCAATTTTAATCACTGGAAAATTTCTTAAATGGCATCAGCTTTTCTGAGTCCAGTTGTTGCAGAACTTCTTAATCTGCCATCCCAAGGAACCGCATTTTGTTAGCCTAGTTGCAGAACTCGGCGGCAAATTAAGAACAGAAATAACTAAAACTGAGCTTGAGAAGCGAAACTGCTCATGCTTTTTTAAATGGCCTATGGACAGGCAATCTGATTAAATCCGGGAAGTTTTCCAGCAACGGGCCGTAGTGACTGGTTCACACTGACTTGGTACAGGATCGGCTAGAGGGCTCCTCGCTAGTCCTCTGCCATTGCTGGGAGGGAGGCTGGGGAGTAGGAAAAGTGAGGAGCGACAAGAAGGAGAAATGAGCTTTCTGGACAGGATCAAAGTCCGTGGCTCTTTGCCTTCGGTTCTTCAAGGAATTGACCACGTAGAAAGCAAATGCCCTCAGTTAAATGCTTGAAGGATAAGGCCTGTGGAAAATACTGACAAATAAAAGGTTTCCGGTATAGTGGAGACCCAAGACAACCGGATTTCTCTATCCTTCCGCATTCGTCCCTAGGAGGATATTTTCGTACATATTCACAACTCAGTTACCCAAACTCTTGTAACAGGCACTCACCTGCGAACTCGAAGGCCACGGCTGGGTCGGGGTGTGCAGGTACAATCACATCCCTGCACCACAAACCAAAAGCGCCTGGAAATTTCGCTCCGTAGCCTCTTATTCCTGCTTGCCTCTCTGAAATATTTGTCTTGTCTGTGCTTGTGTTACTAGAGCTGTGCAAAAGGCTCATGAAAATGTAAATCCCTCCAAGACCAGGAAAAAAGTCAACCGACCCTATGAGCTAGGACGGGAGAAAATACCACTCCTCTGTATCAGTCTTTCCTTTCTTTGCTCTAGCTGAGTTTACGCACACGGAAAGTTGCTGGCAGAGGCAAATTCTGCGCGTCGTTTTCGGCTGCAAGGCTTCGCTGTGCTGGCTTGCCTGCACTCGGGGTGCCGGGTCACACGGAGCTTTGTCTGCTATAAGCAAGCGGGTGACTCCATTGCTTTTAGGGCTAGCGTGTGTTGCTTGAGGCGGTGTCACGTTTTGGGAGCAGCAGTCTGTGAGCCAGCTGACAGGCGTGCGGGGAAAGGGAACATAGCGGGGGCTGCACTGGTAGGGGAGCTGCACCCTTGAGAAAAGGTTGTCCCTCTTCAGTGAAGCCTACGTAGGTTTTTGAGTGGGTCAGCGGTTGCTTATACATACGTATCTAAAGGTGTGTATTTTTTTTTCTTGCGTGTGTGTATTAAGCTTAGTGTTTTGTGACCGTGTCGCTGCTTGCCAGGTTTTTATGGCTTTCAGATGCATACGATCAGAGAGACTGCTACCGAGACCTCTGCCCCTTAGCAGCCGCAGAGAAACTGAGGCAGCATTGAAGCCGTAAGAGGACAACCCTTCCCCAGAAGTAAGATTATCCTCTCCCTTGGGTTCCGCTGCCAAATGCTCCTCTTTGGACAGGTACAGACAGCAGATATTTAATCATAGCCCTAGGTTTCTTTATCATCCATCTTCTGTGCTTGCGAATAATGACATGCAAGAAGGCATTAGCTAGTAATGATTAATCTAAATCATCTAGTAACAGTCAGACCAACCTTCTTATGAGCCAAGCCGGTCAAATAGTGATGCATCTTTATTTTCAGTCTCTCGCTTAGATACATCCCAGTAGTTTCAGGGATGTTTTCCCTGTTACTTCCAAACTGTGACCGAGGCTGTTTTGGGAGCCGTGATAGGGCTATGGCAGCCAGGTGCATGAAGGCCACCTAACTCATACTTTCCACTTGTGAAAGATTATAAAGTCCCTGCAATTTTTTGAAAAGTCTTTAGAAGAGACGCACGTGGTTAACATTTGGCTACACCTTAACACGCAGAGTCAGCAAACAGCAGCATCTGGCAGTTTACAGCCACCACAGCTGCTCGGTCTCGGATGTGCCTCTGTCTATCGCCTTTACCTGCATCGGTCATAACCTGTCGTATCTTAAGATTAGCTCGGCTTGCCTGTCGGCTTCGTGACCGGCCCTTGTACGGTTCCGCACACTTCTGACGGCTTCTGCTCTGTTGAGATGTGTTTCGGGTGTGTCCCTGGCCCCACGCGTTGCATGTTTCAGACCGTAAAGCTCCATTGTGCAGAAACTGGAGTGAGTGCGTGCCCGGGACTGCCGGGGATGGTGGTGCGGAAGCAGCAGTATGTTCAGAGGGAACCAGACCCTGCAGGCTGCACCCAGGATCCGTGCTGGGGCAGCGTTCCTGAACATGATATTGTGGTTCACTGACACTCATTGTTTTGACTGTTCGGCTTTGAAGTAGTGACGCTAGGAGCTAGTCTGTTTCTCCAAAACTGAGAAATTATTCTTTGAGCTACAGGAGGTGTGACCAGGCCTGTTAATTGAATGAAGCCATGGACAAGTAGGTAGAATTGTCATCGGGGTGTGGGGGAGAACTGAGGAGGGGGACTGGGGAAGAAGGAGAGGCTGGTGACAGCACTGGGCTGCAGGTGATGCTGTTGCCTTCCTGCAGGTCTCTTTAGAGGGTCTGAGGGAGTCCGGAAAAGCACTGTGATGACAGCATCGTGGAGGCTGCTGAGGGACTGATTCAGCCAGAGTCATTGGGATCTCTCTCGGAGAATAACTGTGTGGTCAGCTTAGAACTCTTGTTATTTTCCTTTCTGAATTTTCCATATATCCTTTACAGAATAATCACAATAAATGCCTTAGCATATACACTAACCGTAAAAGAGTGAGGAGGTGCCTTGGAGACACACCATTGAATCATAGCAATGAATCAATCTCTGAGTAAGAAGAGGGAGTCTTCATTTCCCGGAAAAGAACCCAAACCTCCTGTTGCACAGCGAAGAGGGAACAGGAAGAAGCTTCCACGTTGCTCAGGACACGACCGCTGGCCAGCTTTTGCTCCTCAAATGGAGGAAAACAGTGTGTCCTCCAGAGTCAACACATGGGGGCAAGAGTGGGTGGGCTCTCCCCCGCCCTCTCAAAGTCCCCCCACGGGTGGATAGCTAGCCGTCTCACGGCCAGGCAGAGTCAGCTACAGCTTTTGTCCTTCAACTGGAATGGCTCTGTTATCATCACAAATGGTTGAGGAGCAGTTTGTCATCAGAGGAACGATGTTACGCGAATGGATGGTAGTGTGCTTGAGTTACATGCTCTGGCGTATACACAAGCGCGTAGTTGCCTCACTGCCGCACTGCTTGCTCAAGAACAGAGCTCTCTTGGCTGCGCTTGAAAGCTATAGCAAGGTTTAAGTAAGAAATAGCTCTGTTCCTGCAGCCTGGGACAGAAAACCTTGAAAACCAAAAACTCCGCTTTCTGTTCCCCTCTCTGGTATATGTATCTACTTGTCTTTGGTAACCCAAGACAGGTATTTCAGGATATTGCATGTCCCTAAACGCCGTGGAGTTCAGCGGGTGATAAAACCACTTAGAACTTGAAACAATTTTGAACTTACAAATGGTTTGAATGCTTTTCTTTATAGAAAACAAATTCAGCAAATCCTCGTCCAAACCCTGGAAATATCCAGAAGATATAAAGGAGCGGAGCAGATGAGACTACCAGTAAAGGAATACTACTTGTTTTCTGCAAGCCTGTTATTTCCTGAGACTGTATCCTGTGTGAGTGCGTGTGGGTCAGACTCTCCCTGTCAAGAAGCTGAAACGGTCTAAGTGTAAGCTTGACAGTGCAGGTGGTACGGGTGTGCTGGGGCTGATGAGGAGGGCAGTCTGAGTGGGGGATGGTTTCAGGTTCCCCAGGCTGGAAAGAGAAGCGAAGCCTGGCTGGTTGCTAGCTGCAGATTTCCTTGTGTAGGTCACAGAGGAGAATACACCTGCTTCCCCCTTGTGTCTGGTGTACTTGCTGGTATCGTTACAATTTTCCCGTTACAGGGGCTGGGACTGTCTGGCATGCTCTTTTACAAGGCATCCAGGCCATTACGTGTGTTTCCTTGTCCATGTGTTTTGCTTTCCTTCCCTCCTTGTCATCTCCCGTCTCTAGACACCGTGATGCTGCGGTACTCTACAACTTTCCCTCTCCTGTGGGAAAATCTCATTTCTTCCACTCAGGAAGCGAAACCTTAGAAGCTTCCATCCTCTAAGCTTTGCTTGAGACTACATGAAGGGAGATGAATACCTGTCTCACCAGCCCAAATCCTGTCAGTGCTCGGTGGAGGGGCTGTACCAAGGCAATGTCAGTTGTCACCTTGAACTAATGAGGAAGGCTTCACTCTTCGTGATCCCAGAGACTGAGGTATCAGGAACCTGAGGCAGAGCTGAGATCTTTGCAGTAAGTCAGTCACCTGCAAACCCGTATGAGTTTCACTATACAATATAGTGCCAAGCTACAGCACCACACTCGGTTGAAGTGGGTTTTTTTGCAGAGGCTTGTGGTAAAGTACCATGCCCTATGAAGAGAAGGCGGCACATTTTTGCTTTAACTGGCAAAGGTTAAGCTCTTCCTGTGTGTTTCACAAACCATAGATTTTGTTCGCTGCCCTGCCAGAGAGGCTCTGTTTGATCTTGAGCAAGTCAGTCCGTTGAAGCTGGGAGTTAGCTGCTGATCTGTAAATGAGACAGAAATCCTGCTTGCAGTGGGAGACTTTGTAAGGATAAATAGCCACGAGGTGTTCGTGTGCGGTATTACTGGGGAGCTGTATAAATATCTCAGCATATAATAGCCGACCTAGTTACAGACAGTGGCCTTTTCCAGTCAGACATTTAATGCCAAGAAATGCACTGTTTGGGTTCAGTTGCTTAAATGTCACTTGCCTGTGTTGACTTCAGGTCATGGGAGGAGCACCGTCCCTTTGCCTTGTGATTCTCCTAGGCTTGTGCGGTTTGTCAAGTGCTGCCCCCGCCCTTTGCCTGCGTTGGTCATGCGCTCTGCGCCTTTGACTTCCTCCATCATTTCTGTAGGTTACTGACTCTTCAAAGGCAGTGGATAGGGCCCAGGTAATGGAACGAGCGAACAGGATTTGCAAGAAAGCCTCAGTCCAGATACAACCCGTTCTGAGCGACACCTCCTTCGTCCAGACTTGACAGGCCTCTTGGCGGGATGGGGCATTTGGAGGACAGCGGGAAGGGCAGTCCAGAGTCCAGCTGGAAATAACTGCTGGGGTTTTGCCTTTGAACAACAAAGGGAAAGGCAGAGAGACTTGCCGTAATTCTCCATAGCTGTCACAAGCCACCTGTGTTCCTCCCATTTTTCTTCGTGCAAGGTCTTTATCTCCCAGTGCTTGAAGCTTTGTGGTCTCAGCTGAAGAGGTAAGAGTTCCAGCTGGGGCCCGGAAAAGGTTCATATCCCTTGGGGAAAGGACACAGAACAGGGTACATAACACAAGATCGTTAGCTAAGTACATTCCCTCCTTGCATTCATGCTTCCCCCAGGTTGCGCTGACCTTCCTTGAGCTGCGAGTCTGACGAGCTCCTGGTTCCAGCTCCCATGGCAACAGATGCGCTAGCTTCAACAGAACTCACTGGGAGAAAAAGACTTCAGCTGTTTTTTCTTCGGAAAAAACTGGTTTGATTAAACAAATAAAATCACGATCGTCATTTTAATGACATTTCCCCTAGAAAGATAATTGTAAATTTTTTTTTTGATCATTTGGAATATTTACTTAGGGAAATTTCGAAACACGATCACACTCTCTGTCGCAATACCGTCAGAGTATTGTTTGATGTAGAAAACAAAATTTAGAGTTTTGGTTAATGTTAAATAGCATACACCTTCTCTGACTTAAGGACAGTAATAATATAGTATTATAACTATTACGGTATTATAACTATTATGGTATATATTCCATGCTACTTCTCACGGCCTATAGTGCAAAAATAGTGAAGTAATCTAAAATGAAAATTTTTTTTTTAAATTCTGACTGAAATTTTGAAATTTATAATTTAATTTCTCTTCAGAATCTTTATTCCATGTGAAATTTTAAAAACAATCTAAATGAGAGCATCCCTCCATCACACACACACACACACACACACACACACACACATTTCCAAAGTATTATAGTGTCTATAGGATGGCAATCCAGATTGCCAGCCAGCTCTGCTGCTCCAGTCTGGGACTGCACGACGTATACCACACCGCTATTAGGTCTGGGTATTCCGATTAATATTGCAGAAAAGAGCAGAATTTCTTTATCCTACATGCACTGCTTTTGTCAGTAGTGAGTGATACAGATTAGAAAATCAGAATTGTCCAGAGGATATGATTTGGTGCCGTAGTAATGTGGTATCGGTTCCAAATCACTTTCCTTCACATGTTGGTCTGAATGCCACATGCGGGTGAGGTTTGGCTCTTCAGACATGTTGGATTTCACTTTACTGTGGTTACAGTTACTTGTGTAGTCTTCTGGATAGCGCACCAGTGTCAGCTTAGGAAGTAGATGTATTTAGAGTCACCAGTGCTGTTCTCAGTTATTCTACTGACGTCAGTAAAATGACTCTAGATTTATACCAGTGTAACTGAGAACAGAAGTTGACCCAAAGCCAAGAACAGTCTCTCCTCTTCTCTGGCCCAGGACAAGCTGTTCGAGACACAATTGCTGGGCCAAATCCTCATGGGGAATGGACCCCAGTCCACACTGGTTTGGTCCAGACACGTGGCTCCTTCACCTTGCTTCCCAGTGCAATGATCAAAGATTGGATGCTGGAATAGCTGAGGTCACCTTGTTCTCCGCTAGTCATTTCTGTCGGTGTTTGAGATCTTCACCCTAAGCTGGACTGAACTAGTTCTCCACCCTCCATCAACTGGAGCAGGTATCTGTACTTGTGCAAATTCCCTTCTCCCAAACAGAAGAATTCACTTTGGCCGCCATTTATGACCCCAAAGCACAGATGAAGATGATCTTGTTGAATAAGAGAAATGGAGGCTAATAGCTCTCACCTTATGACCACCTTAATCCAGATACTGCCTTTCACGACAGTTTGGGGAAATGTCGCTGGAGCAACGCTGTCTCTCTGGTCAGACAGCTCCCCTCCTTGGTTGAGGGCATCGTGATCCTTCCTCCCTGTCCGTGTGCCCGGAGGGCTGCTCAGAGACGCAGTGTGCCTGGAGCTGCCCGGGCAGCAGGGCAGACCAGAGGGAGCATTTCGCTCTGTGCAGCCCAATATCACCAGCCCACATACTCTTGGCAGTTCAAGGAGCCCGATGCAAGGGACGTCTAGGTGTTCTACACCAGACTGCAGGGGTCTTTCCTTTCTCCTGGACATCATTCAGGCTCCTTGTTTCTGACAGGGGCTCACAGGGTGACCTTTAACTCCCTGACACTTTTCTATCTTTTTTCCTAAATGCAAAATGAAGACAGAAATACTGTGATCATCAATCAACAGCAGCGCACTCAATAGCCATTCATATACTGATCACTGCTGCCACACGGGATTTTCTGGCAAAACCCAAGAGAGCTCACTGAGCCAGCCCTACTTGAGCTAGCGAGGAGCTGCCATCAACTGGGAGAGTTGTCTCAGCCTGATGGCACATAGCTGAACAGGCCTGCCTGCATCCAGTCTGCTCATCTGATTATTATGAGCTCCCTCGTGTGCCGTGAACAACTGTGCACCTATGCAAAAAAGTCATCAATTCATTAGGAATTCTCCTATTTCCCATGGGAAGGAGCGCTAACTGTTTGTCGTGATGAGCCCTTGGAAGCCCAAAGCAGCAGTGGAAACGTGTGTGGGTAGAGCATGCTGCTGAATAATCCTCAGCCAGCAGTCACCATAGGGCTCTGAGTTCTGGGCTGGAGCTGTGGATGGATGCCATACAGAGAGCACCACATGAAGAAACCAGCTCGCAAAGATTTAAAAAAAAAAAAATCTTCCCTCCCTCTCCCTTTGTTTCCCATCGTCAAGGCGAATACAGTGCTGCTGGCTTCAGACCGCTATGCAACTCGCAAGGGCGCTGCCAAAATGCCGCTGCGATGTCTCATGGCACAACATTTCAGCCAAATACCAGCCGAAGGGGTGGGGGGGGACACCAACCTGCCCTTTACATATTGCAGCAGCAGTGATGTCACACGCTCCAGCCGAGTTTGCTAGTTTGCCCAGCTCCTGTCCAACGAAAAAAGTTGACATTCAGTCTGTGCCAGGCCAGGAATAGTCTCTGTAATTTAACCTCTTCATCACAACTTGCTAGGCACTTAAGAGAGCCACTGAAAAAAACCCCTCGTGTTTAAAAGACAGAGGAGGTTGGTTTCTGATTAAGCTCTTTGAAATCTCTACATTCACGCAAGCTTTTTCGGCAGCTCGTATCAGATGATGCCTACTGCAAACACCTCCCATGTTTCTTAGCGTTTCCCAAGCAGTTCCAAATGCCCAGTGCCATTTCCCTCTGTCTTGAAAGCAGCCCAAATTCAAGCAGCCTTAAATGTTTTAACTAGCTGAATCCTGACCTAAGCTCGAACACTGCACCTTGCTTGCTGGCTGCCATGCTTGTCCTAAAAAGTAATGAAACTGGACCTTACCAGGTTATTAAAGCAGCCATGAACAGCTTCTTTGCCCCAAATTCAGAAGTTGCCATCGTACCTATACGAGGGACAGCCAGGTGAGTACAGCGCTGCTGTTTCGGTCCAGTCCTGGTAGTGATCTGCACCTTGAAAGCTTGGTATAGAGGGACATGGCTTTTCCAGCTTGAAACATTACACTGCTCAAGTGCTAGTATTACGGCCAGGAGAGACAGGGGTCTTCACAAGGGTTTCGGAGACAGCGACGGTCACTATTCTTTTTTAACCGGTGGTGCTGAGTTGTTTTTGTAACAGTGACTCCATCTAGGAAAATAATTGCTGAGATTACATCATGATCTCCATGTTTATTGTTACCCTACTCACTTTTCAGTAAATGTTCTCAGCTTACAAGGGACAACATGTTTCTTCAGACCTCTGTCCATGAAATCTGAAAGCCAAGCTTCCTCCTAGTGCAGGCACCACCGATAGTGATAAACATTGTGCCGCTGGAAGTCAACAGCCCCGTTGACGAGTGAGCCAGAACATAATCACAATCTCCCATGGCTCTGTTGTCTTTGCACGGTTCGGAGTACCACAGAAGCGGTAAAGTTGTAACTTAACCTCTGAGCAAAGAGAGAACTGAGTACGCGTCTCTGCAGTGAGGATGCCCTTTTGCATGTGGTTACAAGCAGACGCAGCACTGGGTGTTTTTTTCTCAGACATCTTAAATGGGCCACAGAAAGCTCTGATTCTTACAGCCTTGTCCCTAAACTAGCACCGACAACTATCCTTCGTCAGGTGAGGTGTAGGACACCATCCCGGTGGGTGAGCCCTTGCTGCTGCTTTTGCCAGTGTGTTTTGAATACCACGCGCTGACACAAAAGTTTCCTTAGAGGAGACTCTTGCTTCAGGAAAATCTGCTGTACCTACACCTGTGTAGCTGTGCAAATCCATAGCACCTATTAGCTCAGGGCCGGGCAGTTCTCCTTGCAGGAAATTGATATATTCCTGCAAAGATTAAACAAACTAGCCTGAACCTTGGTGTTCTCCACAGCAAAAGGACAGCAGCAACGCCCATTCACCCTAGCTGAGCTTTCCTTTAGCTTCTCTCATGGTTCATGTTTTGTTTACTGCCCCTCACCATCCCAGCTGTCCTCCTTTCCTCTCCGTTGCCACAGGGACAGTAAAAAGGATGGACTTCCAAACCTCAGCTGCGTTAGCTCGCAGTCCGCCAGCCTGGTGTCTATACTCGGTGGCAGTAGGAAGTCATATGCAGGTGGACTGAAGGCACGCGTTTTCCTCTGAAGTCCCTCCGAAAGAGTGGCACAGCAGGGGTGCGGACGGGCAGCAGGGAAGAAGTCATCTGGCACAACCTCTCTCTGTAGCCTGGAGACACGGCCCGGCCTTTGCAACGGGCAGACCGCCAGGAAACCGTTGCTCACTCGGCTGTTAGTCCCTGCTGGGGCTACCAGAGAGTGCTGGAAGTTGTGGTAGTTGTTTGCTAGGAACCTGACTGCACTCCACGCGCTACCAAAACCTCAAGGTATCTGGTTATTATCATTCTGGGATGGATACCTGTCTCTTTCGGTAAGAATTCCCGTAAATCGCTCCTAAAATGGTTGCAAAGCGTGAATGAAGGAATGAATGAATACAGCGGGAGACCGACTTCAGATCACGTAAACACATGTCTCTGTTTTCAAATTGCAGAGTTCACCTAAGATCAAAAAATGCTGAAGGTCGAAAACATCCCGGGACACTACTTCTGTCAAGTCTCCATCACTGGACTATTTCTACCTCCTCACTAAAGACGGTCAGAAATGAAGCCAAATGCAAGCATGAGAGGGACTTCTAAAGATGAGAAGCAAAATTACGTGGTAGGTATGTACCTGTACTTCCCGCTTATGTAGCAGTTAAGAATCAAAACCAAGAGCTGGATGGCCTTTCATTTGTCTTCTCTTTTTTTCTTCCTGCATTATACACAAAAATGTATGTGCGGTGGGGCGAGTGAAGAATCTTTGTATAAAGTAAAACGAAGAAGCTCTATTAAGCTCGTTTTATTTCTGGTGTAAATCTGTCGTAGTTCTGCGTAAGTCATTGGAATTGTATGGCTGGAAGGACAGAATCAAGATTCCCTGTGACACTTTGAGTCTCCCCAGTACAAGAGAGACAGGGAACTACTGGAGAGAGTCCAGCGGAGGGCCACGAAGTTGATGAGGGGAGTGGAGCATCTCTCGTATGAGGAAAGGCTGAGAGAGCTGGGTCTGTTCAGCCTGGAAAAGAGAAGGCTGAGAGGAGATCTGATCAATGCTCACAAATATCTAAAGGGTGGGTGTCAAGAGGATGGGGCCAGACTCTTCTCAGTGGTGCCCAGCGACAGGACAAGGGGCAATGGGCACAAACTGGAACACAGGCAGTTCCACCTGAACATGAGGAGGAACTTCTTTACTGTGAGGGTGACAGAGCACTGGAACAGGCTGCCCAGAGAGGTTGTGGAGTCTCCTTCTCTGGAGAGATTCAAAACCCGCCTGGACGCATTCCTGTGCAACCTGCTCTAGGCTAACCTGCTTTAGCAGCGGGGTTGGACTAGATGATCTCCAGAGGTCCCTTCCAACCCCTACCATTCTATGAAATCTATGAAAATAAAAACAGGTTGGCTGAGTTTTTTTTAAATCGAAAAGGAAGGTGAGGAGTATTTTCATTTGAAGAAACCACTGAGCCCGAGTGACTCAGCTGATTAAGCCCGGTTCCTCCGACTTTTGGTGCTTTGATCGGCGCTGAGTCGTCATAGGGAAAAACATGCTCTTTCCAGGAGGCTCACTGGCATGGGCCAAAGTGGAATCATGGGTTTGCACAGCTGGAGGGGCTGAAAACTGGATCTAGATTTCAATGCTCAGTTCTACAGTGGATCCAAGCTTGGGACGGAGACAGCTTCTACCTGTGTAGGAGCTGGAAGCTGCTGTAGATGTGAGCTGCGGTGTTTCAGCTCATCACAAGTTAATGATGCAATTGTACTAGAAAATGAGATACAGATCAGACTTGCCTTAAGGAGTCTAAAAGGATTTTCCGTTTAGCTAGCTCTTGAAAATGCTTTTAACCTGAGTCTCGCTGCAGTTTAGTCAGTACTCTGCTCAAGCCCTTGAATGTGAGAATAAGTATCTAACGAGTTTACATAGTAAACTTCAAAGAATTTTAGTGTATAGATTTCATGTACAGCCGAAGGGTCTATTTTGCTTATACTTGTTCCATCCAAAGATTTTCCCATCCTGTCTTCAGACTGATGTGGAGGTAGACAAAAACCACAGTGCAGTGGACCCTGGCTGTGCATCGTAATCAAGCATAAACGGAAGGCTCTGATATTTTATAATTGTGTTATACGGGTTACCTTTTGCTCTCAGCAGTTCTGGAACTGAAAGCAAGCGTTCCCTGTGCTCCTTCAGTGGGTCTGCTAGGGTCCCCTAGGCACTCCTGCCTTCTGCTGGCTAAGCTGATGTTAGCAGCCTCTTCGGTTCCAGTGTACCAACCGGCCGTATCTGGGTGCGGGTGGCTAAGCGATTTTACCCTGGCGATGTTTCCTTGGAACATGCGAATGCGCAGTAAATCCTCTTTACCTGTGGTGTCATTCTGCTTTCTCAAACAAGGGTTCTGCTCAGGGTAATTGTCACAGCAAAGCTCCAGCCTCGTACAAGCAGGTTCGTCTCTATAGACTTCGTTTTCTGCAGTCGTGAGCTAACAGACAAGTGAGAATAGAATCTTCTATAATAACTTCTTTTTTTCACAAAATATTTTAAACTGTAATTGCGATGTCTTGCCAAGTAAGTTTTATGAACTTTTCTTTCATTAAGTAAGTATTCTCCCTTTGTATTACTAATTCTTCCTGGCCAAAAGGTGGCTAACCTTCTTAGCTAAATACACGCACAGCGCTTGGAAGTGTTTGTGATCAGAGGTATGGAAAGGGAAGTACTCGAAATTTGGCTTTTATGTCCTTGTTTAAGAGCCCAAATAAAGAATCTGAGGTGAAACCACTTTTTTTAAGGGCACTTTCCAGAGATTAAAGTATCTACCATGAGCTACGTGAATTGACCAAGATAACAATTATTTTTCACGTTGTTTATTGTGTTGCTAGCATCTTGTTCAGAATAGATGTAGGAGCAAATTAGTCAGTGACTGATACATGTAGAAAATGTTCTCTGTCTAATAACGTTAGAATAAAAATGATAATTTATAATTTTGGGCTTTGCAGAGAAGAAATTTTCCTTCAGCTATTCCATAAGATGAATCGATGTGCAGCAGCACCGTCTGGAGGAATCGCTTTGTGTTTGTGAACTGCGAGCAGCTGGAACCACCCAACACAATCATCTGCCTATTTGACACCTGAAATTAATCCTTTGGATAATTCATTCATGACTCCAATGAAAAATGCAGGGAAATAAGAAGCATACAGAGGGACATAGTGACTCCTCGAGTATTGGGAGTCTCCTGGATGACACAGACAGAGAGGTGAGCAGTCTCACAGACCGGGCTTTCAAAAGTTTGTGTGTGGCAGAACTCGAAGACTCTTACAGTGAACCAGATCTTGCCATTTCACCTGACTTTGCCCTCCACTTCTCTGCTAAATTTCACCCAGGGACGTTAAACCATACAATCAAGAAAAGCGACGTCTGTAACAAGCTAACAGCAAGGAACAATGAACATACAATGTGGGCTTCAACATTCCAGCAGTTACCAAAGCGTGCTCCAGAGGAGAAAAAGATTGATAAAAACAACACCTTTGCCACGGAAAGGAAAAAACTGAATTTGCCAGTCCCTGGTCCAAGAAACAATAAACATGTTTCAAAAGTGTCCTCGTTAATTAAGACATTTGATAAGACTGCAGACCAAGAGTCAGGAAGTTCCCTGATAGCCCTTAAGCAGCCCATTAAGAATAGCTTTCAAAAATGTAAATTAAATCATGGAAGTGATACGGCTTGCTGGGATGATGCAGACATTTTAAGTATCCACAAGGAACTTGCTGAATTTTCTGAAGCTGGTCAAGGTAGCCACTGTCTCGGTGGCAAACATGAGCCTCAGAAAAGACCTAATAAAACAGACCTGAGTTATTGTGGCTCTGATGGTTATTATCCTGTGCTGATTGAGATGTCAAAAGTAGCCAAGTCAAATTTTTCCCGTTCGTCTAAAAAGGCTTTAAAAAGCAGAAGTATGAAAGCTAACGAGCCAGCAAAAAAAGGTAATTTTCTTCACAGTGAGAACAGCGCTTTTGAATCGTGGAATGTTCATCATAAAAAACTGACTGAAAAGGAGAAATTTGTTGATATAAAAACAAAAACGGAAGGTCTTGCATACGTGGAGGAAGCACCATTTGTTAAAGGATCCGTCACACGTGAGCATAAATTATCACCTGCCAAGCTCGCTGTTGCTAAGAAGCAGGAGCAGGATTTTCAGGTGGAGCCAGCGCCACCAGAGGCTGCCTTCAGCACCCCTCTCCCAGCCGCATACATACCTCAGGGGCCCCTCCCTTCACAAAGTGAATTTCCTACTGCTCTTCCTCCTGCACCCCCTCCTAGGATCCACGGGCACCGGGGTCCTCCTCGGCCACCCCCTGTCCCACAGATGCTTCCTCTTCCCCTCTGCACCCAGCAGGGCCATCCCCCAACGCCCCCTACCCCTGACGCCCCCCCTGTGCCCCCACCCCCAATGCCAGCCCAGCTTTCCCCCCCTGACATGTCCCAAGCCTCCATCTCACCCCAGTCCATGTCCTACAGGATGGTTTCACCCTCACCCATATCCCAGGCACCCAGCCCGCCTCCACTGAGACCCCTGGCCACCTTAACCAAAGAGGAGACCCTCAGTCCCCAGCCAGGCAATACCTGTCCACCCTGGAGGAGACAGAGGGCTACAAAAGGAGCCGCAGACAAGAGGCAGGCTTCAAAGGAGAGGTTCACAGCCGGTGATGAGATGGTTTCATCATCTGAAAAAGCGGCTGGTGCTGAACCTGGTCTGGATGTGACTCCTCTGGCTAAAGAGGTACACTCCCCTGGATCGATCAGTCCCTCTTTCAACATCACCGAACTCTTAACGCCCATTATACCACCAAAACAGGAGGCAGACCCTGCGGAAAGCGAGCTGATCCCGCTGACACCTCCTCCCACCGAAAGCGCGGCAGCAAGAGACCACGAGGTGAGCGCGTTTGGCGATTACAGGTCTCGGGATAGTTACAAATCAAAAGTATCGAGTCTGTTGTTCAACTTGAAGGATGTGCGTAAACGCGTTAAAAGCATTTATACTCCTTCTCCCTTGTTAAGGGCCTTGGAGGAGAAAAATAAAACTAGGGAAAATACACAGGAGAGTACAAAAACGAAAGCCTCACACTCAACTTTACAAGAAAAAAGTAATAAAAATATTGCAGAGAAAGATGAATCGAGTGATATAACCTCCGTATTGTCTGGCAGTGTTCATGAGAAGGACAACAAAGCTGATTTAACTGGACACTTTACAGACAATTACTTGACTTTGAATTCACCCCAGATAACAGCGGACCTTTTATTTTACCAAATGGGAGACAACTTGCCGCAAGACGATTCAAAACACGAAGGTCTGGTTAAAAACGCAAGGAGTAATGAAAACTTCTCCTTGTTCAGACATGAATCAAATGAGCCTAACTTAAGGAAACATCTGCAGTATCCAGCACCGAAACCATTCAGTAGAGACGTTGCAGCTACAACAGCTGGGCAGACCGTGCAAAATCCCGGTGTCCAGGGTGAGGAAAATACGAGACAGACTGCTAATCAGGATGAAGAGTTTGCCTTCAAAATGCTCCCAAACCAACTCTCACCAGCAGAGGCTGTGCCTTACAGTGACATCCAAACCAGTATGGTGGTAACTGGCCATGAAGCACAAAGGAAAAGAAGCAGTAGCTCTTCGGAGCAATCTTTCGTCTCCACAGTAGAGCAGCCACTTCAGGAGGAGCCGTTCCCACCGGTGCCCCTGATGCAGAAGGCAGGCCTTCAAGAAAGCCAGAGGGCTAGGAGTGAAATGGGTGCGGACAGTGAGAAAAGCCACGAGGAGAGAGGGAAAGAGCTTAGAGAAGATGAACTACAATATTACGCTTGTGTCAGCTCTGGTACTGGTGCAGCAGAGAAGAAGGAGGGTGGCGTTACTGGGAATGAAGAGAGGAGCTTGATGAAAGAGAAACTAAGGAGAGACAAAAGGGAAGAGGTCAACAGCATGGATTCTGCTTCCAACAGTATAAGGGACATGTCCATCCCCAGGTCCGAGGAGCCACAAACACCCCCATCTTCAAGCTCGACCAAACCCAGCCTGTTTATGATTAAAGATAACACATTCAGGTCACCCCAGGTAATAAGGGCTGTCAAGCTGCCCCTGTTGAGGTCCCTTTCCCTGGATGACACAGTGAGCAGCAGTTATAAGGAAATGGAAAGTAGGTTTATGCCACCAGCGGAGCACAACAGGCAACACCGAAACGTGTTGCATGCCCAGGAGGTAGGCTGGTCGGCACTGAGGCGCAGTGGGCAGCAGAACGTGAGGGATGGAGCAACCGACAGAGGGAAAGAGGCCAATGAGCCTGGATCTACTCCAGCAACACTGGATCCCAGTCTTCTGGAAGATGCAGAGAGCTTTTCGTTAGGGAAGTTGACGGAAAAAGATGAAGAGACTTGTGCTTTGTTAAATAAAGTTGGGAAAATGTATGAGGAAAGTGTCTGCAGAAGGAAAGAGAAGCCCCAGACTAGGAAGGCAAGACACAGCTTAATACAGCCAAATTTATGTCTGGAAAACGACCAAGCACAGAACAACCCCAGCTACCCTGCACAAAGAGAGACAACTTACTTTAAGAATCATCGTTTATCTAATCGCAGAGGTGGCTCTTGCGCGAAAAAAATAATCACTAGGGAGACCATTTCCCCTGTGACTGGCTCCGTATCAGAGGACCACATGTATTCTCCTGTATCCCATGAATTATTAGGGGATAGCCTACGTGCGGAAGGTGCACCGGTTTCATCAGACAGTCTCGCGTGCTCTGCTGTTACAAGCCCCAGGTCAGGCAGCACGATGCACTCTATTGCTGCCAGTTCATCGTCACGCAAACCAACAAGAGAGACAGAGGATGTTATGAACCCCGCCTTGCTTAACGTGGCACTAAAGAGCCAAGCTGGTACATCTGCAGAAGAGATACTTGATTCAGCACAGAGGAATCTGCCTTCTGATTCTGCAGGGGAAGCCGAGACACTGGAGGCCAGAGGACCTGGGGAGAGAGCAACAGGCAAACCTCCCGCTGTGCCACCCAAAACAGAAAAGGCTCTACGGCGGGCCAAAAAACTGGCAAGCAGGAGAAAGAAGATGCAAGAGCAGCAGAAAAAACACCAGTCTGAGCATACAGACGCTGTGGGGATGAAGTCTTCTCACTCTGGACAGACGCAGGTATCTCCCTCCACCTCGGGATATTCCCCTCTCCATCCCGCCCCTCACACAACTTTTACTACCACAGAAACCAGTACAGGAAGACTCAGTGATGCACCAGCAGTAAGCCCTTCGCCCTCTTCGACCCAGCATAAACTCCTCCAAGACCCTGACTCTGGCCAATACTATGTAGTTGACTTACCAGCTGAAGTTAATTTAAAGACATTTTATGACCCAGAAACTGGCAAATACGTTCAAGTCTCAGTCCCTTCCTCAGAAGGGAACTTGTACCAACCCTCTTCTTCAGAAATTAGTAATTGTCCCTATGCCTCCTACCCGAGAGCGCTACCTTTACCAGCTTCTTCTGTAGCCATGCTGAAGTCACCTTCTCAGCTCTCCGAACCTACCTGGTTAATGCTGGCTGTGCCAGGAGACTCAGCTGAACTACCTGAAGATGGCCAGCAGGACTATAGATACGCTGAAGCTGTGGATGCCCAGCCCTATATTGAACCAGCCTCTTATCCCTACAGTCAAGATGCTGAAGAAACTCAAGTTCACTTACGAAAGGACGTGAGCCCAACCCTAAATACTGACATAGTGTCTCCCACCAATTTAGATGATTTTGCTGCTGAAGGAGTATCTTGAAAGCTGGAGTAACCAAGTATGACAGCTAGTGTTTTTAAGAACCATTTGGACAGACACATGCACACAAAAGCACATGCAGATTTGACGTTCGTATGACACTTCGTTGTGGATCTCATTGTAGTTTGGGTGGGAAGGAGAACGAAAGCTGACCACGCTGAAAGACGCGAGGCGATGATCACTCTGAAGAAGCGTGGAATTGAGTAAGCGCCAAATTATCAGTGAGATGGAGGGGCAATGCCGGCTAAACAAATAAATACGACAGTACGAAGCCACTGCTTGCTGCTGCTGCTGCTTTGCCATTATGATGGCTGGGATTGCCAAAGCAAGTGTCCTTTTGCGCGGATGTGTTGCACGATATATGACACAAAGTGAACCCGATGAAACCATCCTGTCCGTCCTGATGCCTAGGACAGATGCCGCATCTACTGAACTTTCCTCACTCACTGCCTTTGAACTATATTGACAGGTAGAAAGCACATGGCTACAAACATGCCATAAGCCCAAGATTCGGTTTTTGCACAAGCTGATTGCCCGGAGGTGATTGACAAGAAGATTGTATACTGGATGCACAACAGAACAGCCATGTCAGAAAACCTTTAAACAGCCAGAGTACAGTTGCAGCTGCTCTAGGCTTCTCATACACTTTTGCAGTGTCCACTAACATGCTGCTGAATTCCTTATATTTCTTTATAATCTCCAGATAAGTTCCCTTAGAGTCAGGGGTTATTTATAATGCAGCTTAAAACTTCAACTCATCTTGATACTTGGCCTGAAATATGTTGGTAAGGAACAAGGTTGAATGAAATCCCGTTATGGTATTTATTTTTTTGTTAGGATGATAAAACCTTTGCTTATTATAATTGAAGTGCTTTTTGTTTTGTTTTGTTTTATTTTCAGGCTCCCACTGAAATACAGCATTAACTTTTAATACCTGAAAGACATCGTACCTAATTTTTGGTCTTGTGAATTCTGTGATTTAAAAAAAAAAGAGAGATACAAAACATCCGAAGTATTAATTTCTAGAAAAGTCCTTCTCTGGATTATCACTTTTCTTTGAAAGACCTGTATCAAAATATCGCTCATCCTTCCACAAGCTCTTTTTTATCATCACAGATAATGACAGAACTTTGGTGAAAAGATGGAAAAATTGAATGTAATATGCCTGCTTATAAATGTCTATATTTGGAGTATTGGTTTCCTCTTTCTCTGTCTCACTTTCATACTGTTTTCTCCAATTAAAACCGAATTGCAGGAGCTCTAAGGAAGAATTACGCCAGTGACTTTCAGCCTGGTTCACATCTCGGGCTGTCTTCATAGGATTGTTTTCAGTGAAGTGACTCGACTTCCTGAAAAGAAAGGGAAGACTAGGGCTTTTGGTAATAAATACGACTTGGAGATGGGACACAGGCACTGCCACGCTCTCCCAGTTTTAATATTTATGATAGAGGTTTTCTTCAGTAAATTCGTAATTTCCCAGGACCGAGGCTGCTGTCAGGACACAGACCGACCCTTGGTGGTTCGGCTCCTTCCCTAACCTGAACCCAGCTCCCAGCCTTCCTCCATCCCTGACAAGAGCCGTGCTTTCAGAACCTGTCCTGATCCCATCAGACGCTGCTTTTTGTCTGTGCTGTTTGCTGAAATAGTTCCCACAGAGGGGCTAGGCAGACACTGAGGGCATCTCTTCATTGATTCCAGTGGGGTTTGGATTTGGCCTTTAACGATTTTCTAAAATCTGTTTTGCCCGTTTGCGCAGACTTGTGTCAAATTTGCCGTTTTGTGGTTTGGCAGGGTTGGTTGCAGCAGGGTTGTGGGATGGAAATGGAGAAGCTTGTACTGGTTTGGTTCGGGTTTTGAGCACATCCAGCCAAATGCCCATATTTGAATAAACGTTTATTGTTCGGTCTCCACCCCTGACAGTTTTCAACACCTGACTGGATAAAGCCCTGAATAACCTGGGCTGGCCTCAGAGCGGATCCTCCTTAGGAAGGAGGTTCATCCAGAGACCACCTGAGATCTCTCGCAGCCTGAATTATCACATGATCCTGTTCTGCAAATATTAAATTTTTAAACCAGCTTTGACTTGGAACTCAGAAAATGCAATCTCCCCTGGGAAAGGGCTCATTTGAAAGAAATAAAAAAGAATTTTGAAATCAAGAGCGTTTCAGGAGCAAGGATCAATTTTCAAGTTGTTAAATTAAGGGAGACAGCTCCTATTATGAACATTTTTCCCTTTTTTTCCCCACAAATATTCTTCTAAACTGACGTGATGCCATTGATGCTGCACTTCTTCGTTGCTGTCACTGTACACAGCGTAATGCCTGTTCAGTATAGAGCAGAACGCCATCTACATGTTAAAATATAAACAGGTCTATTTAAGTTTTCCATGGTATATGTAGACAGAACCTATGTAATCTAAAAGCCCAGCAGAGTGCACAAGCCGGTTTTTTTTGTTTGATATTACAAATGTAAATGCCCTTAACAGCCACAAGGCCAGAAGTAGGCAGGCTCTCAGAGGACAAGGTAGAAGCATGCTTTCCAAGGGGGGACTGTGGATACAACCTACCTGTGCACAGATACAGCAGAAATGGTAATTCGATAAGCGAAATATACACCTGCATTTTAAAAAAATCCCTTTTGCTTGGTTAACTGTCATTTGTTTTGTAGATGTGCACACTTCTGCACCCTTTTTCAGAAGGCCACCTTAAACTCTTACCGCGGAGAATGGGATCCTCCAACATACTACTGCTGGGTATGCGAGGAAAACAGAGTGTATTTTCTACTCTATTGTGAATGCAAACCGGAATGTGGGCATCTGAAAAGGAGCAGTCGTAACTTGGACACCTAATACATTTAAAGGAGGACTTCTTTATTTTGGTCAATACTCTCCGCTAGCTTAAGGGGAGCCGCATTCACAGTGCACTGTGTTTCCAAATGTGCACACGTCCTAGAGAGAGTTTTCACCTAGAGAATTTGTAGTTAGGTGAAACACATGGAACTGGGGAGTTTTGAAAACAAATACGAACGTGCTTTTCATCATGTATCCGGAGCTTTCCTTAGAGCACTTTGCCACAGGGAGTGATTGATAATAGCTGAGTGTTGCCCCAGGTCTCAAGGCGGTGCTGGCTCCATTTGAGTACGAACCCATCAGCAAACCTGTCCTTGGCCTAGGCCACACTGTTGGCCAGCTCCTTGCTAGGCCGTGGGAGCGTGTGTGTACAAACGCACACAGGCATGGGCGTAAACAACCCTATGTGTAAGTATATAAATATTATGTATATAAAATACACCTATAAAACTGCCATTTGCGTATCACTACAGGACAGCAGCAAGGCCTGTGGTGGTGAACAGAAAATATTTGTGCCTTAAAAGGAAGCCAAATGACACCTCTTCAAGTAACAATCATTTTTCTTTCCTTGCTCTTTTCTGTTTGTGTTTGTTGGGGGTTTTTTCCATTGCTGCTGTGGGAAACTAGGATGGAAGAGTCATTACTAGGCAAAATGCCAGCTGTGAATTGACCTCGTCCTTTTTTTGGAGGGGGAGCGTAGGAAATGTGCAATAGTCATGGAAGCAGTTGTAGGAAAGTATGTTTTGTGATGCAAACAACAGTGATGTTAAATCATAGGTTAAATAGGTGTTGAGGCAAACTAAGCTGAATCTGCCTTGCCAGCTGCCAGTGGTTAGGACTAAGGAACACCGCAGGCTCTTTGCATGCTCGGAAGCACAGTGGCCGGAAAGGAACAGAGGGCCATTGCTTTCACAGTGCCCTTCTGTACCTGGCCTTTTCAGCATGTTGCATTTCTGGGTCGTTCTGCATTTACACTGGTGGTTCTTCCTTGGCAGATGTGACTGAGGCCAAACCTGGCTTACCTAGTCTTTGGCTCTTGGGCCAGAACTGCCTCCCTTTGAACCTCCTTCTCCTGCTGGGGCAACTGCAACAGTCGTCACGCGGCAGACTTGGACTGCCATCCTGCAGCCATGGCTCTGTCCCAGCAGCTCGAATTTCCTCATGAGAAATGCTGGATTTGTTTTACAGGGTGCAGTTTAGTTGAAGTAGCCTACACACGTGGATTTTTGTCAACTCCTCCTTGGGTGCTCAGTGCCTTCGTAAGTCATCTGTCCAAGAAAATGTGTGTCATTGGCACGTTCCAGTCATGCAACTGTATTTGCAAATAAATAATTATTTATTAATTAATAAACAAAATAAATGGGACTTGTTTTACAATACTGGAATGACTTCTAACCAGCTTTTTCATTGTAACTATGTCTCGTTATAATTTTATCTCCAGTCATGATGGCGGAAAAAGTCAACAACGTGGAAGTGTGTTTGTGTGCGCGTGTGTGTGCTAGGCAATTAAAAGATCTAGGAGATGACTGGATGCAGGTCATCAGCGTAATTCCTTCCACTCCCGAAGAGAAGGAGCGGGAGGTGAGGCAGAAATACTTTTAGCCCAGGGCTCCCGCAATCATTCCCACCCCTCCCTGCTGTGCAAGGGCAGCGGTTTGGCCAGAGGACCCTAGCGATGTGGTGCCAGGACCCAGTGCAGCAGCACTGGAAGAGGACCACCTTCTTGCCATCACCCAGAGGACGTCAGGGCTTTCTCATTCCCTGTGCCACATCCGCCTGGGGGAAGTTACCAGGTGTGTAACTTGGGGTAACTTGTATTTTTCTGTACTAATCAGTCCTGCAGACTGCATGTAGTCTCCGAAGTCTTGTCAGTGACGGTTTTAAGTTTCTCCTCAGTTCCTCTTATTGTCTGTTGCATTATGAAACATGGCGAAAACTCTTCTCAGGATTATTTTGGCTCAGTCCTTGTCCAGGCTGGCAATTTTATTCCTATCTATCTGCTCTGCTTTGATGTCTGACTAGCCGAGCGGTCCTTGCTGACAGTGAAAATGTTACTGTGGTTTGAATACAGCAGAGCGTTGACTAGTTATGTTTTTACCAGAAATATATTGACAGATTTGCATATCAGTATTTGGGGGATATACTCTGTTTCCTTTCTGAGTAAATAAAGAACTCTAAGTTTGATCCTCTTTCTTACTCAAAACAGCATCAGAAGCTGGTGATATTGTACATGATGGGTTACACGGGCTCTAGTGAGTATATACAAATGTGTAATTTGGAGCAACTGGTGTACATCAGTCATTTTTATTAAGGAAACTGCTTCAGAGCCTTACAGGAGATAGAAAGAACATGGAACACTTGAGTAAATTGAACTTCAATGTGAGCTTTTTTGTGGAATGCTCATTTTAACAACAGAGGTCGATGATTAATTTATTTTGTCTTTAGAATGATTATTCTGGTCTTAGGATGATCTTACATTCACCGCTGTCCCATGATATTAAAGATAATATTGTAATTATAAGGTTTGAATGGGTAGGGAATGGCTGAAAATGACCTGCGGTCTTCCCTTGCTTCTTTTTGATATTCTCAAAGTTTTCATGATGTTGATTTTTTACATTAGATAGTCAGGTCTTCAGTACTCTATGGCCAATTAGAGACCTGTTTCTAATATGCTGTTGAACATACTTAGAAAGCAGCGTTTCAATAGTGCAGAAGAGAAATCATTTATGTCCCAATTGCCTAAAGCTCTGTGTTTTTATTAAAGCAGATTTAACTCAAGCCTTTGGGAAAACAGCTTGCAGCGCTAAAAAATAAACACTTTCCCATGTCAAAGTCCATATCAAACAAATCGAGACCTGGGGTACTTTGGAAGAAGGAGAGGGGAAAGACTCTGTGAGAAGCAGGGACATCTTTGAAATCATTCTAGCACTGGAAAGAAGTTGGACTCCAGCAAAAAGTAAAAAATGTTCAAAGCTGGAGATACACTTTGAAAAGCCGGGGTTTGTCAAAGTCAAGCTGCCTGACAGGCTAACTCTTCTCTACGCTTGCTTGGGCTCCCTTGTCCTGGAGCTCCCCGGTGTGTTCACGCTCCTGCCAGCTGGCATTCAGTGTCAGAGCCTCATCTCCTCACAACTGCCCCTCCAGTTGCTTAAAACGGGCATAGGGAATGGCAGCATTCAGAGCACACAAAGAAGGCTCCCCCTGCTTTTTTGCTATGCCAGAAATGCCGGTGTTGTCACCAACAACATGAAGAATTTCAGGTGAGCTAAGGTGGCCTCCTTCATTGACAGGCCACAGATGGTAGACAGACTCTGCGGTAAACGCTGATATTTCCATTCCCGGCGCTGATAAACTGCAGCGGATGGGAGCTGGATCCAGCCCAAGAGAGACCCTTTCTTCGATTGCACTGAGATTGCTGAAAGTCTGTTGGCGGAATCGGTTTCTGCTGGCGAGCGCTGCTTGCCAGGATCAGGTCTCCTGAGACTGCATCCCTTCCCAAGGAATGTAGATGGAAACATTTCAGAATTATTCCATGCCAAAACTAGCTGTGGCTTTGTGAGCTTTCCAACAGGAAAAGTCAGAAAGAAATGAACGGAGAATGTCATATTGCGTTATAAGACAATGTTATTGATGATAATACATTCCTACATGGATGTATGCCTATATAGAGACATATCTACGTATGTCTACATGTCTATATACAATTCTATAGTGTTCATGTTGTACTGCAGTGTCTGGATGCGAACTAAACAGCGCCTTGAACTGTCCTTTGCATCTCCCACCTGTCAGTCCGTGTGTGCCGTTCATTGCGGGGTCTGCGCCGAGGGTGCTCCATTTTCCCCTGGGCTTCCCACGTACTCTGGCGTGTTCCACTGCCCGGGCGACACAAATGTTCACCTCTTCCCATATTCTTACCAGAACTGGGGGGTGTGCCTGGCATGGCCCCATACCTCCATCTCTCCTGCTGGAGGAGCGAGCGGTTGCCCTCACGCTGAAGGTGGTGCAGATGGTGAGTCCTGAGCAACCCCCGGGCCGGGACAGAAGGGACTGCAAAGGGAGATGGAGAAGCCCTTTGGCTTAACACTCCCCCTTCATTAAACCACTGCATTGCGAACCTGAGACAACAAACGCTTCTGGCAACGGGATCAGCCCCAACAGTCCGACTCGGCAGCGTAGCTGGCCCTAGCACTGATCCTGCTAACAGTAAACTTCTTACCTTAGCAACCAGATAAGCCCTAACATAAACCAAGCAGGATCAAACATCAGCTGGAGTACGGGCCCAAAATCCTACTGACACAGCCAAGTCACTTGACTGCACCTTAGCGGGAATTTTCCAATAAAAGAGCTTCTCTACTGGAAAAAAACAAAGGGCTGCTTTAACAACACTGAAACTGCTGGCAAAAAAAGCACGTTTGGAGTGTTGGGTTTTTTTCTTCAGCTACTGTCTTCTGAGCTGGAATATTTGCTGAAAAATTATTGAGAAGTCCTCATTTGCTTACATGTATGTATAAGTAAACAGTCCTAGAGCTTTTCTTTTGGATTGAAACAGCTTTTTAAAGAAATCATTCATGAAAAAACATGTTTTAAGAAGTTGAAACTAAAGCAAAAGTTTTCAAATATCTTAAAATGTTTCCGGTAGTCCAAGTTACTTTCTTACTTTGTGTTTTGTGGGGCTGAACATTGCTTTGGCCGTTTCTTTCCCAGTGTTTTTATTTTTGGGGGGTGGGTTATTTTTTTGTTTGGTTTGGAACGAGGAAGGGATGTCACCATCACCGAAATGGCTGTGTGAGGGGGGAGAACAGTTTCTGGCCCAGTCACAGACAAGTGCCCCTTACGCCAGCTGCCACCAACGAGCCACTGCGGAGCTCCCGCTTGTGCTGGTCTGTCCGTGTCTCTGGGTCTGGCTGCCATGCGACCAGCTCCTTGCTGATGGTCTTGTTATTAACACTGAGGGGGGGGCTATTCCCGCTGCTAACTAACTGTGTTTTCAAGTGGTAGAGGAACCTGGCTGTGGTTTTATATCCTTCTAGGCGTCCAAGACATGTTTAATGGCGTGCAATATCTGCATCCCTGGAGTATACTAAGAGAGGTTATTTGCTCGTGCTCAGCAGGACGCTAACCACGTGGTTTACGCTTGTCAATCTTTATGCTGCTCATCTGAAGAACCCAAACAACAGCCTGGTCCTTGAAAAGCTTCCAGCCACATTCACGCTGTGAGAGTGGCACTAATGTAAGAGCAATGGGATATTCGTACTGCTCTTGAAGCACTCCTTCAGGGGCCACAGCTTTGTCCGTAAAACTGAGCTTTGCACTATGGCAGTGACACCACCTTGCAAATAAATCTGACCCAAGTGGTAAACCAAAGATTTCATGCATGTGACTGCACCTGTACTATGGGCTTTTGCATTAAACAGAGGACAGATGCTCTTTGTTAACCCCTCTCCCCAAAAGGGGGGAAAGATAAAAGGGAAAGAGACTTAGGGGTTGGAAAAGTTAAAACAGCTTTAACCTAACTACAATAATAATGTATAATAGTAATAGGAAAAATAATAATGAAATAAATACAAATATATACAAACCCAATATCGAACTACCCCACCACACCCAGATGACGACCACATCACCCGGACGCTGCGGGGCACGCCCCGGGAAAGTCCCGGACTGTACTCAGCAGCAGCAGGCAGGAGCTGGGTTCAGGAATGCACGGATCGGGATCGAAGGCAGAAGAAT